>JAPPVO010000029.1:66424006-66613439 GCA_030407325.1 Camellia japonica
CTCTAGCCTTCAAACTCCGATTCAAAGTCTCGAACAACGAAGCAGAATACGAGGCGTGTATCGCTGGTCTAGAAGCAGCCCTGGAACTAGGGGCAAGACGGTTGGACGTCATTGGGGATTCGAACCTTGTTGTGTCTCAAGCTAAAGGAGACTGGAAAGTAAAAGAGGAAAAGATGATGATGTATCACCAAACCTTGGATTTGCTGATTCCTCGGTTTGAGAAGCTAAGTTTTACTCATCTACTAAGAGAGAACAACAGGTTCGCAGATTCTTTAGCAACTCTATCTTCTATGATAGACATCCCGTGTGGAGTCCGGATGCGTCCAGTCATCATGACCAGAAATTTGCACCTGCCTATGAGTCGATTGCAGCCATAGATGAAGTTCAGGACGAACACCCCTGGTATTACGACATCTGGAATTTCTTGGAGAAAGAAGCATACCCGCCAGGGGTAAATGCCAAAGACAAAAGGGCAATCAGAAGAATGGCAGTTCAGTTCATCATCTGCGGGGGTAAACTGTATAAACGGGGTCATCTGGGAATGCATAAACTGTGCGTTGATGCCGAAGAGTCAAAGCGTCTGATGGAAGCCATCCACGGGGGAGAATGTGGTGCACACATGAATGGGGTAATGTTGGCACGGAAGATTCTCAGACAGGGTTATTACTGGTCCACCATGGAGGAGGATTGTATTAGTTTCGTCCGGCGATGCCACAAATGTCAGATTCATGCAAATCGCATGAACATCCCGCCGTCAAAGCTGTACAACATGACTTCGCCATGGCCGTTTTCAGTCTGGGGAATTGATGTAATCGGAGCTGTTACGCCAAAGGGGTCGAATGGGCATGAGTTCATCTTGGTAGCGATAGATTATTTCACAAAGTGGGTTGAGGCCCAATCTTATGCGGTGTTGAAGGCTTCGCACGTCGCAAAGTTTATCAGAAACAACATCATCTGTCGCTATGGGGTCCCAAACGAAATAATTTCAGACAATGGTTCCCACTTCAAGAAGGAGGTGATTGATTTGTTGGAGAAATACAATGTGGCTTTTCATAAGTCATCTACCTATACGGCCGCAAACCAATGGAGCAGTTGAGGCCGCCAACAAGAATATCAAGCGCATACTACAGAAGATGGTGGAAACCTACCGGGACTGGCCAGATAAGCTGCCGTTTGCTCTGTGGGGCTACAGGACTTCAATCAGAACTTCTACTGGGGCGACTCCGTACTCATTGGTTTATGGGATGGAGGCCGTTCTACCTATTGAGATTGAGGTTCCGTCATTACGAGTATTGGCCGAGTGTCAAATAGCCGAGGCAGACTGGCAACAAAGCAGATTTGAGGAACTCATGCTCTTCGATGAAAGAAGGCTGAAAGCACTGTACCACATCCAAGGTTATCAACGCAGAATTGCCCGGGCTTTCAACAAGAAGGTTAAGTCCAGGAATTTGAAAGAAGGAGATTTGGTGCTCAAAGACAACCGAGCTCCCATCCACGACCCAAGGGGCAAGTTCAGACCTAATTGGACTGGTCCCTACATCATCAAGTCAATCTGGTCTGGTGGAGCTGTGGTTCTGATGGATCTAGATGGCTTAGAGTTTTCCCAACCGATCAACATGGACAAGTTGAAGAAATACTACCCCTGAGAGGCTCGCTAGGCCGAAAACCCGAAAGGGCGACCTAGGCAAAACTCAGAGCATAGAAAATTTGAAATTATAAAAACTGAGCTCGCAAGGTTGAAAACCCGCAAAGGGCGGCCTTGGCAAAAGTTAGAGCGCAAAAGGAGAGTGAAAATACCCGAGCGAACCTGAGCCTGAACTACGTAAGGCTTGATTCCCATCTTTGGGATACGTAGGCAACTTCATCTTGAAGTTCAGCCACAATCTTTTCCCCGATCAACTTTGTCCATTTGATCATCTCAGTCATCTCTATTCATCAGCATTTATCGTGATCTCCGGTACAGTGCTATTCAGACTAGGGGCAACTTTCCGTTGCAATGAAGTGCTGCGGTACCATTCAAACTAGGGGCAACTTTCCAGTTGCTAGGATCCGGGGTTGTGCATCTCAGTGACAGATCTCAGGCGTGTCCAGTTCTGATCCATATCGAAAATAGTTTTGAAAAGTTTTAATAAAAGTTGACTTTGTTCAAATTAATCTTTTTACAACTAAGACCATTTTTGGACCAAAGCGGAGAATTTTCAGTACCACAACCTTCAATTTCATTGATTTCAAAACAGAGTTCTCTTGCTCTTGCATACAATTGAAGTTGCTTTTTATTACACTCAGGAGAAAACTTGAAAGTACTAATAAAGCAATAAATCCGGGGCATAGTCAAGTCAGGTGTCCCTGCGCCCCCTCCAGAGCTAGTCGAAGCCTCTGATGCCAACCTAGGCCCAACCTGTGCCCCTCGTTGAGCCAATCCCAGCACTCATCAGACAAAGTGCAACTGAAAAAGGGGCGGGGGTAGGAGCTCTCTAGTCCTCCAGGCGTAGTATGTCGGGCAAGGTGTGCACCTCGAACCGGGAAAGTGACCGGGTACTCAATCCCCTCCGGAGGGCAAGTCTGATCATGACCAAACTGGCGCAGAATACGGAATGGGAAATAGAATACACAATGGGTCAAGCCGATCAACGGATCCCGTATCCTGGAACATGCTATAGCTCATCGCCGGAAGGTTAAGCCAAGGACAGCGCCAAGCAATGCGTTCAGCAGACAAATTGCACATCCATTCAAACCACCATCCCTCATCAAGGGCGTCAACTAGGCGTTGTCGAAAGAAGTAGCCGCGGGCTGAGTAAGCAGGGCAAGAGTCCACAACTTGCAATTTATCCATCAACCATATCTGGGGAGGGATGAAAAATGAGAGAATAAAGAATAGAGAGATGTGCGATGAGAGAAAAGTGAGATGAGGGTTTTGTGAGAAAAACCGAGCCTGAGGGCCGAGTGATGTGAGCAAATACATATGTGAGCTTGGGTGGGAAACATTACCTGCAGCAGTAGTGGACTCCCCGCAAACCTGGTTGTCTCTTGGCGGTAGAAAGCATCCAAGCCCATCAGTGTCTCGGCCAATGTCATGGCGATACAACTCTTTCCTTCCCTCAAGCCTTGAGCGACTTCAATCAAACGGATGCTAGCTCCTCCGGAGCCCGAGACAAACAGAAAATGAGATAGCATGCACAAGCAGAGGGCATGTTGTCGGAAACCTTGCCAATGATGGTCGCTGCGGTCACCAGCATCAGAGAATCGGTAAACCAGGCTCGGGATATCCAACATCCCGTTACAGGTCAGAGATCGAGCATCATGCGCGTTGAGACCGCACATCCGCCCTAAAGCTTGGGCGTGGCCAAAGCGGGACTGAGGCAAAATCTCTTCTGAGCGTTCAGACTCCATCAAGACTTGAAAATCTTCGAAAGTGGGACATACCTCTTGCCCTCCGAAGCTGAAGACATGCGTCACCGGGTTCCAAAACCTCGCCGCGGCATGGAGGAAAGGAAGATGCAGTGGAGTCCGGCCCAGCGTGAATAGTGCATTCAAGCCGAAACCCCGGAAGTTCAACTTTTCCGAGCCGTCTAGAGAAGAGATCCAAGATGTGAGATTTTCTGCGAGAAATGCCTCCATTTTTGTGAGAAACAGTGATGAAATGAATAAGTTCCAAGGTTGGGGCTTTTTATAGAGGGTGAAACACTATTCAAAGGACACGTGTCACAATTCTGGGAGCTGCAGGAGAGGTGGCCGGCCGACCACCTATTCTAGCAGGCCGGCCACCCTTGATTCAAAAACCTGGCCGGCCGGCCACCCTCCAATCCCCAAAAAGCAAATGTGGCCGGCCATGCATTGGTCCTGTTTTGCCCTCCGGAAGGAAGTTTGAGGCATTTCTACGCATCGGGGATGTCGAAGGCCTCCATTTCTCTCAGTTTCGGATACATTCCATCATCCAGATCGTCCGTCCGAAGTACGCTTTGTTGTATTTTGCTTATCGAGTTGTTGCTTTGTTTATCGAGTTGTAAGTTTTGTCGAGCTGTCGCATTTTGTGTTTTGAGTTATTACTTTTGTTTACTTTTGTTTACGCAATTTTGTTGAGTCTTGTTTATCGAGTCATTAACATTGTTGTACTTTGCTTATCGAGTTGTAAACCTGCTAAGATTCTGTTATTTCTTAGTGAGCCGAGTTTTGATTTGTTGCGTCGGTTCATTACCTGACCCGGTAAATACACAAGGCACATTCCCATTCAATTCCATTTTGTGCAAAATGATGCGTTGCGATGCTAAGAATTTCAAATACAAACATCTTTTCAGAGGCTGTTTCATTCCACCATGTTCTGCAACAAAATAAAGGTACAAGTTTTACAAAAAATAAAACTGCCTAACACTATGCAAGGTGCTACAAACTACTAGCAAAAAAGTAAAATAAAGCAGGAAATAACATCAATATCCTCGGGAACGGGAATGAGGAGGCCCTCTCATCCTCTTCTGCGGGACAACCTCTGCACCATCATCACCATCCGGGTCAGAGCTATCATCCTCCGGATCCCCCTCAGCCTCGTCTCCACTCCCGGAACCAAGACCGGAGCCTCCCTCCCCAGCAGATGTCTCTGACTCACGGTCTGCGACCTCCTCCTCCTCCTCCTCAATAATGGGTGCCCTGCGTCTGCGAGACGACCCTGCTCCTCGAGCTCCTCGAAAAGGCCTAGATGGCCCAGCTCCCTGAGAAGCCTGGACGACGGAGATATACGGAAGGCATCTGAAAGTGAAAAGTTCAAATAATCAGTTCAATATGAAAATTCGATGCAAGTACAATATGTGAGTGGGGTGTGTCAGATGTGCTCTACACAGCCTATCAATACAGCAGATGTTCAAAACTAGCGTGTCATCAGAAATATGCTAAATACAAGAAAGATGGACAATACCTGCACGCCCATGATGGCTAGCTGTGCCTCCCTCCGTAGGATCATGCCCTCGAATGTGGCTAGCATCCCGAGCATCTCGTCCATGTACTCAACTGGAGGCTGCAAATACAAATGCAAAACTATCAGTAAAGGAATGAATGTCCAAATATCTATTGATAAATCAAAACTGAAAAAAACGTACGGGGGTGAATCAGGGTCTCTGACATATCTGTGGTCAGGAAGAGGAGGCTCTAGCGAGACCTGGTAAGGAGTCCCGAACCGCCAACTCGTCAACTCGGTCGGCATGTCTGGCCACCCAGGATGATGAAGAGTCGGAGGGATCGGAGGAATCGAACTACCTCTACCCCTAGATGCACCAGCCCTGCTAGAGGGGGATATCCGTAGCACGGGCACGACTCGAAGATGGTACATCAGTAGGCCTCAGTGTCGGAGCACGCACTCCCGTCAAGGGGGGCATCAGATATATACGACGATAGGTGGCGTAGTCCCCCTCCATGAGATATAACAAAGCATCGGTGCCCTGCATATCATTAATGACCTCCTGGGAAGATAGTCTATCGGCAGTCCGCATAGTGGCTGGAGGTACAGCAGGAGGGTCCTGAGAATCGTACCCCCACACCTGACGCAGAAAGCGTTCCCCCAGGAACCATGCCCTACCAACTGGTCCTTCGAGCAGGAACCTATACTGGGAATTACCCGATCCTCCGGGATACTGATATCGGAGACCATCACCTAAGACCGCCCAGGGCTGCCAAGTAATCTGCGGATAGCCAGTGCATAAATCAATCAGAAATCAGGAATATACAGGGCAGATCAAAGATGAAAATGAAAGGAACTGAGAGTTCTGAAATACCTCTGTCGTCCGCACAGTATCAAAATACTGTCGCAGGTAGAAGAGAGTCTCTCGAGGTCTCGGTCGGTGCTCGCCCTCGAATACCAGTGAAAACGGAGTCATAAGGAGTCCTGCCACCTCCATCTCCGGGGCTAATGTGGGAAAAATATACGTACACCCATAGCTGAGAAAAGCAGTGCGGAATGTGAATACAAAGTGCTAAAGGCAGAATACAGAGTGCAAAGTGCGCCGTGTGTGCAATGAACAAGTAATGAGGAGCAGAAATGTAAATCAAGAGGACAGAACGTACCTCCCAGGCTCTCCAATAGCCGCCGAGTAAGTCTCCCCGCCCGCGAGAGGCACTCATGTAACAATAGAGGGTAACAGCCAGGCCAGCGCCACCCCAGTCATACCGACTGACCTGTGATAGGTCCACTAGGGCACTCAGAAGATACAACCCGACAGTGTTCCCCCTATCAGCAAACAGAGTGGTCCAAAGAGGAACATAAGGAAACCTCGGGTGTACTGCTCAACCTCCTCAGGAGACTCAGGCTCCATCTCCGGCCTCCGAAAACGGGAAGAGAACCAGGTGTACCGGACTCTCCCGGAAGCTCTGTCTACAGGTGGGCGAGCCCCCAACAGATGTACCCAAGCGGCCTCCCACTCTCCCATATCCTCGTCATAAGGTATGGGCCAACCGCCTATGTCTAGGCCGGTGAGTACGGCAAAATCTAGCGGAGTCATGGTCATATCCCCGGTGGCAGAAAAATGGAAAGAATTGGTGGTGTCCCACCATCTCTCCACCAAAGCAGCTAACAATGTCCTACTGGCAGGACAGTGTGATAACCCCGTACAGAATGCTCCGAACCCTGCTGAGTCAACCAAATCCGGACAGCCTCCGGGAGCTCGGCGTACCACTCTCTCGCAGCAGTGGAGCCATATCCTCGCACGGCGCGAGAGCCAACCTGCATTCAGAATGAATGCATGTGTCAGAGTGAAATGAATGAGCTGGTGGCAAATGAAATGAATGCAAGTGTGTCAAGTGAAATGAATGAGCTGTGTGCAAATGAAATGAAGAGCTGGGGCAAATGAAAATGAATGAGCTGAGTGCAAAGGAAATGAATAAGCTGTGTGCAAAGGAAATGAATGAGCCGTTCAGTAAATCAGTGTTTGGGCTGCGTGTTCAAAACCTTAATAGTGGGCTGTGTGTTCACTTCAAATCTGGGCTGCGTGTTCAGAAATCAGGTTTTGGCCTGCGTGTGTCAAATCATTAATCAGTGGGCTGCGTGTTCACCTTAATTTTATCTGGGCTGCGTGTTCAGTAATCAGTTTTGGGGTGTGTTCACTTTAATTTATATCTGGGCTGCGTGTTCAGAAAATCAGTGTTTTGGGCTGCGTGTTCAAATCATTAATCAGTGGGCTGCGTGTTCACTTTAATTTATATCTGGGCTGCGTGTTCAGAAAATCAGTGTTTTGGGCTGCGTGTTCAAATCATTAATCAGTGGGCTGCGTGTTCACCTTAATTATATTTGGGCTGCGTGTTCAGAAAATCAGTGGGCTGCGTGTTCACCTTAATTTATATTGGGCTGCGTGTTCAAATCATAATCAGTGGCTGCGTGTTCACTTTAATTTAATCTGGGCTGCGTGTTCAGAAAATCAGTGTTTTGGGCTGCGTGTTCAAATCATTAATCAGTGGGCTGCGTGTTCACCTTAATTTAATCTGGGCTGCGTGTTCAGAAAATCAGTGTTTTGGGCTGCGTGTTCAAACATTAATCAGTGGGCTGCGTGTTCACTTTAATTTATATATGGGCTGCGTGTTCAGAAAATCAGTGTTTTGGGCTGCGTGTTCAAATCATTAATCAGTGGGCTGCGTGTTCACTTTAATTTATATCTGGGCTGCGTGTTCAGAAAATCAGTGTTTTGGGCTGCGTGTTCAAATCATTAATCAGTGGGCTGCGTGTTCACCTTAATTTATTCTGGGCTGCGTGTTCAAATCAAATCAGTGGGCTGCGTGTTCACTTTAATTTATATCTGGGCTGCGTGTTCAGAAAATCAGTGTTGGGCTGCGTGTTCAAACCTTAATTAGGGGCTGCGGTCGCTTATATCTGGGCTGTGTTCAGAATCAGAGTTAGGGCGCGTGTCTACTCTTAATTAGTGGGCTGCGTGTTCAGTAAATCAGTGTTTTGGGCTGCGTGTTCAAACTTAATCAGTGGGCTGCGTGTTCACTTTATGACTGGGCTGCGTGTTCAGAAAATCAGTGTTTTGGGCTGCGTGTTCAAACCTTAATTAGTGGGCTGCGTGTTCACCATCAATTTGGACTGCGTGTTCAGAAAATCAGTGTTTGGGACTGTGTGTTCAAATCTTAATCAGTGGGTTGCGTGTTCACCATAAATTTGGGCTGCGTGTTTAGAAAATCAGTGTTGGGCTGTGGTTCTACTCTTAATCAGTGGGCTGCGTGTTCACCATCAACTTGGACTGCGTGTTCAGAAAATCAGAGTTTGGGACTGTGTGTTCTACTCTTAATCAGTGGGCTGCGTGTTCACTATCAACTTGGACTGTGTGTTCAGAAAATCAGAGTTTTGGACTGTGTGTTCTACTCAATCAGTGTGTGCTGTGTGTCACCTTCAGATTGGGCTGTGTGTTCGACAATCAGTGTTTGGTCTGTGTTCAATTCTTAACTAATGTGTACCGTGCGTTCACAATCATCAACGAGCCGTGTGTTCAATTCTTAACTAATGTGTACCGTGCGTTCACAATCAATCAACGAGCCGTGTGTTCAGCAATTCAAGTGTTTAAGTCACATGTTCAGAATGCAAACAAAGTACTATGTCATAAGCTAAAACTGTGTGTTCAAGCATGGCAAAGCTACAAAATGCACGAAAAATGCAGAAAATAAAGTAAAATACCTCTCGTGCATCGTGAGAGAGGTGCTGCTCCGGCTCTCGCAGAAGTAAATCCCCGGGTGCCCGGTCATTGAACTCAGTGAAACGACGACGAAAAACGGCCCGCGGAAGCATATGTACCGGGGGGCGTACCTCCCGGGAATAAAAAGGCGGACTCTCGGGGCAGTGTCATGATATCAAAATCATCCCCGGCACCTGGAGGACCTCCACCATGAGGGTAATCACCCGCCATTTCAAGAAATCTGCAAAAGGAGCAAAAATGAGCCAAAATTGGAAAAAGTCAACAAAAGTCAACTCCCGGGAAATGAAAAAGTCAACAAAAGTCAACTCCCGAGAAAATCTTCCAAATATTGAGACAAACTTACCTCAAGTGGTGAAAATGAGAAAAGAAGCCCCGAAATCAAAATTTAATCGACTCAAAGTGCTTAAAACTGAAAGATTTCGCGAAAACAACTTGCGTGGAGGCTGAAAAGCGCATATAAAGTGCAGATCTGAAAGAAAAAATGGTTTGGGGAGCAAGAGGAGAAGATTTCGCACCTGTGGGAGTGATTTCGGATTGAATGGATGAGGATATATATAGAAAATGAGGCAAAAGACAAAATTGCCCCTTATTTTGTGCAGGTGGCCGGCCGGCCACTTTCCTAGCTGGCCGGCCATTTGCTTTTTGGTTCCTGGCCGGCAGCCTCCCCTAGGGCAACCACCTGGCCGGCCATGTCCCCCACATCCTCCCCTAGCTCTCTGCAAATTTTGAGGAAGATCGGAGTTCCCGGGACCTGAAAAAGTTCAAGAAAAGTGCACTTCTGGCGCGAAATTGCTCCGCCGAACTTCAGCTGCAATTTCTGACATGTGTCTCATCATCACTCATCAAAATCAAGGTGTCCTTTTTGAACATGTTGTAACCTCTCCGGGAGGTGAATCAGAGGCCGCGATCAAGTTGCCTTCACCGAAATGCGCGTTTCCTTACTCGTTGTTTTGCAACAAACGGGCACCCTGATTCGTGCTCATTTTGCATTGTTTTGCATATAACTTGCATTCTCATGAACGTTTTGCATTGTCATGCATGATTTCTTGGTGTACCATACCTCTGTGCTTGAGCGTGCGTTGTCACGCGTGTTCCTTTCTCGCATTGCGATGCATTCACTCGCCTACACTGCGTGTGTCAAACTTTCGGAACCACAGGAATCACATTGAATATATGTTGTTAGCATATTGTTCTTGTTGAATTTCTCTCTTTTGCAGGCACGATATTGTATGTACGGTTCATTTGAGGCTGGTGCGACCAGACGAATCGCGCAGGTATCGTATCTTTTCCGTGTGAGACGCGACGAGAATTGAATGATTCTCCGCATTCCTAACTACATGTTGTTGCTTTGCATTCTTGCTTAAAACTGTTGCATCTATTTGCGAATACTTGCTTCATTATAGCTTGCTGCATTTGCATGATCATTCGGCTTTGTGCATGTCGCTTTGCATTTTGCCCCCCCTGCCTGCGGCACGCCTGCGGGCACATATCTCTGTTCATCTTGTATGCTTGTCTAAAGTCTTCGGCCTTCTCAAAAATGGGTCGTCTCTGGGCTTTGACATTCACTCCCGTCACTTGTGACTTCCGAGTTCTGTCAAAAGAGGGGCAACTGTAGACACCCCATTTTTGACCGACCTTAAGACTCAGACGTCACCGATTGAGCGCTCGGTGATGTTGCATATTGTGCTCGTTCAGAAGTCTCAGAGTCGCGGTCGTGTGCGCCCTGCCTCCGGACTTCCGAACTCTCTTCTGTGCCTTGCCTCGGTTTGCGAACCGGACTCGGTTTTCTCTGTTTTCTTTCCTGAGGGGAGGGAGAGGTCCCGTAGACCATCTCTCAGTGGCCGTGGCTACATTTCGTGTGGCCGTAGGCCATTTTGCCCATTTCGGAGCCCGGTTCCCAGTTTTCGGAGCCGTCAGGCCGTGTGCCTCGGTTCGGGACCACCCAACCATCTCCGATTCCTCCGGTTTTTGGCATGCATCTCATTTACTCCCTTTCGAGGGACACTGGGGTCTTAGATACCCACTTCGTGGCCGAATGCCACTTTCGGTGCTTAACGGCCTATTTTCGGGATCCCGAACTGCGCGTTTTGGCCCCCGAGCATTCGTTTTGCATCGGTTTTGTTCATTTTTGGCAGGTACCTCTGTTTTATCACCAGGAAGATCACTGGAGGGTGGGAGGCCAGCAATTGTCTCAGCAACCAGTTATGCCCCTCCGGCGCCCCCGGCGCCCTTTTTCTCACTTCCGGGCTAATGTTGAACACCCTAGGGCCATTTTCTTCGAGCCAAAACCACATATTTGTGTTGTACACACATGGGAGGATCCTAAAAACACATGGCCGGCCAGTAACTCTAATTGACCCTTTTGAACCCCTTCTAAAAGTGGCTTATTGTCTCTCTGTTTTCAAAGTTGCCAATTTCCAACCATAGGATCTTGTTGTACACACATGGGAGGACACCAATCTTTGGTGGCCGGCCAGAAATTCTCATTGACCCTTTTGACCCTAGCCGGCCGGCCATAGGGGGTGGCCGGCCGGCCACCTGCAGCAAAAGCACATGGCCGGCCTGCTTCCTCAAGGTGAGTCCATTCCAGCTGTGTCTTGTTTTCCCCCAAAATATCTCTATCCGGGGGAACCTTTTGGAGGGAAATAAGAGCTCATTTCCCTCCATTTGAGGAGGACTCTTCTCTCCCTCTCTTGTCTATATTGCTGTCCTCCCAACTCAAGAAAGAGGTTACAAGAATTGGTTTGAGGATATCTCTACATACCACTCCATTTCCTTCAAGTTTTGGTCCCATTTCCTCATCATCTTCAAGCTCTACCCTCATCACTCCATTTCAGCAGCAAAGGAAGGGATTCCAGCAGCTTAGAGTCATCAATCTGGTCCAACAAGCAACAAAAGTATTGGTCTTCAAGGGTAAGTAGCTTTCCCCTTTTGTAGCCCATTTTTGCACAACTTCTTAGCCTATTTGCTTATTGTTTTGGGCTCCGAACTTAACTGAAACTAGGTCTATTTTGAGCTATTCTTCATGTTTGTTCAAGGGCTCAACCCTGTTTGAGCCCTCTATAGCACACTTGTTTCAATATCCTCTTGTATGCCAATATTTTGCATGAAATTTCTAGCCCATGTGTGATCTGTTTTCGAGCATAATTTAAACTGTAAGAGGGCCTATTTTGAGCCCCTCTTCAACATTGTAGAAGGGCTCAACCCTGTTTGGGACCCCTATCTTGCACTTGCTTCACAATTCCTCCTATTTACCGTAAATTTGCATGATTTGTTTGGCCTACATGTAAATTGTTTTGGAGCATGTCATGAACTGTGAGTAAGCTTATTTTGTGTCCCTCTACAACATTGTAGAAGGGATCAACCTTGTTGGGGGTCTCCATGTTATACTTGTCATTATACCCCTCTTTGACCCCCATTTTTGCATGCTTTTTTAAGCTTATCTAGCTTCTGTTTTCGGCCATCATCAGAACTGGAAAGAGTCATATTTTGATCTTCTTGACATATTTTATTAAGGGTCTTTGCTGGTTTGATGAATTTTGGGGTACCTCATGTTATAGCCTTATGTATCCTAGTTCTTGCATGACATTTTTAGCATGTTTTCATACTGAGTTTGGGGATGTCATCTACTGTAAATGTTCATATTTTTAGTCCCTCATCAGTGTTGTAGAAGGGTATTTTCCATTTGGGCATCGCATGTATCACTTGCTTCAATACCCCTCTTGCGGGGCCATTTTTGCATACTTGCTTAATCCTATGTGTGCTTGCTGTTTAACCCTTTTTATGACTGAAAAATGCTTGTCTTGGGGCTGTCTTGCTACTGTATTTTCATTCCATGTCTATATTGTGCATGTTTGTATAGCTATAGGCCATTTCGGGTGCCTAAATTCATGTTTCGGGGCCATTTCATGCATCGGGTGTACTTTCGCCTCATTTCGGGGCTGTTTTCCCCCACATTTCAGTGCCAAAATTCATTTTCATGTTTGCATATCATCTCCATACCATTTCATGCCTTAGGGCCATCGCCTCGGTTTGTGCGCCCGCGTGCACGCATTTCGAGGCATCTTCATTTTCATCCATCGGCCTCCCGTGTGAGTAGGGTTGAGGCTCTCTCATGTTGGTGTAAGCCCATATTGCATCGCATATCTCATTTTAGTTATGTTGTATTTCGTATGCCATTTTCTCGGTTTACGTGCCCGTGGGCACGCATTTTGAGACATCTCATTTTAGTCTCATTGTATATCATATTTCATGCCATTTCATGCCTTAGGGCCATCGCCTCGGTTTGCGCGCCCGTGTGCACGCATTTCGAGGCATCTCATTTTCATCTCTCGGCCTCTTGTGTGAGTGCGGCTGAGCCTCTCTCATGTTAGTGTAAGCCCATTATTGCATTGCGTATGCCATTTCACCTGTAGCATTGTGTATGCCCGGTTATGTATTACCTCGTATAGCGTGTTATGCCATTCCATGACATTGTATATGTTAGGTTGCATATTAGCTACATTTCATGCATATCATGCACATTGCATGTGTTCGGGATAGGAGTTAGCCCAGCACGGGAAACGAGGCACGTTTTGTACTCCGAGCGACGGAACGGTCTCAATTCCCAAGTCACCGACACTCCGGATTACCCATGATGGAGTTAGGTTTTGTTGTAGCATTCATCTGCATTCATCCTATATTGAGTTGTGCAATTCGACTCCTCGGCCATCATGCATCGAGATGCGTGATTGGTGGCACGAGGATCGAGGCATGCATATATTGTGAAATACATTGCTATGCCCCTTTCCTGCTCTCTGTTGCAGCATATCAAGAATCAGCAGTCTTTCTGGGCTTGGCACGCATTTCGAGGAACATTGCAAACAGAGGCTAATTGGGGCATCCCAGTGGATTTCTGAAAAGGCAGCCCAGCATACATCATTCAGCGGAAGTGAGGCAGCCCCTGGCTTGCATGCCAGTTTACAGTTTTCTTAGTTAATTTGTTAATTAATTAGGAATTTGTATATTATTCGGACTGTATATTTCGGACTGTATTATTCTTTCATTTCGGACTGTATTATTATTTATTCGGACCCTCTGCGCGAGGGCATAATTGTAATAAGTGTGGGTGAGTGTGATGTATGTCTTCCAACCCCACGTCTTTCTTCCCTTTTATTTACCCGCTTACGATGGTTAGATATAGGGCATATTTCAATTAGCATACAGTATGACAGCATGTTTGCATCATTCATCTGTTTTGCACGCACCAGGCTCGGCACATCATACAAACTGCATTTGTATTTCAATTCCAAGTTGAGTACTTGATAGCTGTTGCATCTCATATGCCATGTTTAGAATAGCCGAGCCTGCTATAGTTGCATTTTTGCATGTATTGCATTAGGCATTCTGTATATAACTAGGATCATGCATTGATTTCTAATTAGTTTCTGTTTTGGCTCGGAGTACTCGGTGAGTTTTATGCTTTAGCATCCTTGCACGCGTGTGAGTGCTGCCATGAATAGCATGCTTCCATGAGGCTATGTGCTTATGTGATATAACTGCCTTGAATGCCTGTGGGTGGAGGTTGAGTTACTTGAATTGGGACAATTCACCAAATGTGTGTTTTAAGCCCACTGGATAGTGGCAAAATCATGTTTTCTAAGCCCACCTGAGGGTGGCAAATCCACGTCTTAGCCTACCTGCGGGTAGCACCATCAAACCATTTTCAAACAAACAAACATGAAATGTTTTGTTCCAATTCAGGCGACTCAGTCTATACTTGTATGCTGTGCGCATCACATAGTAACCTAGGCTAATAACCGGAATAAGAACACACAAGGTTTTAAACAGATATCATGGTTAGTAGAGGCCGGTCTTTGACCGGGCGAGCGGGGGTGCTCACGAAGTGACCTTCCCCAATCGTATCCAAGTTCCCGAGCCGAGGCAACTTTGGTGATAACGGACACGTGGCCTTTGGCACTGAGTCAGGGTTTCCTAAATTTCCCATTTTAAAAAACATTTAGGTGGCGACTCTGTATCTGGCAAAGTAGTCCATGTTTGGTACTTCTTTCAAAAAATCTGTTTTCAAAACGATTTGCCGGATTTGGACTCTTTGGTTCAAGATTAAGAACCGTGACATTTTAAGTCCTTCGAACTGTAGTGACCCAATATCGAACCAGAACCGGGGGGGGGGCTCGCACTCCTCTCGCCCGGGATGCGTTCAGGGACGTCTTACAGCTTGCATTTCCTATATAAGGGGGACTCCCTCCCCCTATTGAGGGTTTAAAAAATTTAGAGCTAAATTTTCCCTCTCTCTCTCTCTAGAATTCTCTCTCTCTTTCTATATGTTGTGCTATATTGCTTGAAAGTGAGTGTTCTTTGCAGCTTTGCACACAACCTCTTAGGCAAACACCATTACGTTGTTGCTGAGGTGTTTGAGGGTCTCATTTGGGCTGTTAAAGATTGGTTTTGCCTCAGAAGTTGCTGATTTTGAAGTTGTGCTTCAAGGGTGAGTGTCTTCCCTCTTTTAAGCTTTATTTTGGTCAAGTGTTTGGCCACCTTTGCATGTTGTTTTAGGCCTAGCTTTCAATTAAAAAAAACCTTTGTTTTTAAGTGTTAAAAATAGTTGTTTGAGGCCTTGTTTGAGTTAGGGGTGGTCTACCCCCTTTTGTGGCTTATTTTGCTTTGCTTTGAGCCATGTTTTAAAGCCTTTGAGATCACCTTTTCTTGGCCTTTTAACCACTGAATTCCAGAGGAATTTTAGTGGTAGAAAGTGGGATTTGGGACCCAAAATAGGTGGGGGTGGTTCCCCCCTTTTGTACCTTGTTTACTTATATTGATGGCCTCACTCTTTGGCATGTTTTTCTACCGCTTTGGGGCTCCATCTTAACATGTTTTTGGTCTTATTTTAGCATGTTATAACTCTATTTTTGATTGGTTTGGTCACCTCTTGCATGCTTCATGCACTTGTAGTGTAATCCTACTTGCTAGCCTAACATGCTTCATGTCTTAGTCTATAATTCTAGCTTGTTTTGGCTACACTCCAACATGTTTTAGGCATTGTTTTGACATACTTTAGGACTGTTTTGAGTGGTCTTCGCCTCTTGAGGCTTGCTTTGTATAGCTATGGCATAGTTGGCTTCACTAGTCTTGTGTTTTGAGACCCCTAGCATGCCTTATTTGTGATATTTGTGTGATATGGCATCATTTGGCATGTAATTTCAGAACTTATATCTTTGCCATGCTTCCACTTGAATCACTCTTTGAGTGCTCTTGAGAGTTAAGCTTTGTGCCTCGCTTGCGAGCCATCATTTGGGCATGTGTTTTCTTGCTTTTCATGCTATCATTTCAGCCCATTTTAGCCACTGTTTTGGCGTGCATGAGGTCTGTTTGGGGCTGGATTAGTCCCTTGAGCATGGTGTTGCATGGTTCTAGTGTTATGTTCTTTGCTAGCTTCAATGCTTTCGACTCCGAGCATGTCTTGCATGCATCATTTTCATGTTTTGATGTCATTTAGCATCCTATTTCAGTGCTGAAATGTATACCATATCACTCCATTCTTCAATTGTTACTTTGCTTTGAAAGTGACTTTGGACCCTTTGTTGGTTTGAGAGTGAAATTGAGGCATTTGTGCCTAATGGTTTAATTCCTTCGGGAGTTCATTACCAACGGCATGAAGTCTCTTTCATGCTCAAAATGCTTGTGGTTCAAGTCTTCTTTCCAATTAGAGGACCATCACTTTGGACTTAATCGATTAAAGGGCCAATCGGTAATTTAAAATGTGTAAACAAGAACCAAATCAAGTAAAACATGCAAGATAGGCATGTTGTTTGCATTGCATTGTGTTTGGATCAGACGTTAATTCAAACACAAGGAATGTGGCACGTTTCATACTCAAAAGTGATGAAACGTGTTGTGTTTCTTAGTCGTTGTCACCCTTGATCATGCATGATAGGGTGACGACTCTTCGAGTCTCGTTTGTTCATTCACTAACATTGTGCAAGCTTGACTCTTTGGCCATCATGCATTGAGATGCGTGGTCGGTAGCTTGAGAGCCGAGTACTACGCTCCTTTGAGCTTGAGATATGATAAGGAGAGTAGTTGCACACACATTTCCTTGCAAATACACTGCAATGCCTCTGTTTGTACTCTGTTGCAGCAAAAAGAAAAATTCAGGGAATCAATAGCCGAGCAGCCACAAAAGCAGCCGACCGGCCATTGGTATTAGCTGATTACCACCAATCATGGCCGATCATCCCTCAGCATATTCCTGAGATGGGTCTGAAGCAATCTAGAGGTTGGCACAATTTTCAAAGGTCCAAAAATGTGCAAACAGAGACATCTTGAGGCAAGGCAGTGGATTTTCGGGAGGAAGCAATCGAGCATACATACCTCCCTCGCCCGCGAGGCCATCTTTACCACTTACCTAGCTAGTTGTAGTTAATTACATGTGTTGTAATTAATTAGTTTAGTCTATGTTGTAATATTTTGATTAGCTTAGATTAGCTAGTTATTCAATTTAATTTGGTTTATAATAATTAATTAGCTAGAATAGATAGTTAATTAGTTGTTTTGTAATAAGTAGCTTAGATTAGCTTAGCTTATTCACTCGGACCCTCCTTCACGAGGGCATATTGTTGTAATAAGTGCGCGTGCGTGTGTGAATGTCTTCCAACCCTACGTCTTTCTCCCTTTTATTTAACCGCTTACGATGGTTAGTTTAAGGCATATTTTAATTAGCATACCTTATGCTTGCATGCATGCGTGCATTCATTCATTTGTATTGCATATACCGGGCTCGGCGCATCATTCAAACTGCATTGTATTTCAATACTTAGTTAAATACATGTTATCAAGTTGCATTCATATGCTATCGTAGATAACCGAGCCTACTTAGTTGCATTATTGCATGTGTTGCATTAGGCATCTTAAAATAACTAGGATCATGCATTGATTTCTAACTAGTTTTTCTGTTTTGGCTCGGAGTACACTGTAAGTGTTTACGCTTTAGCATCCTTGCATGTAGCATGCTTCCCATGAGGCTATGTGCTTATTTGATTAACTGCTTGAATGCCTGTGGATGAAGGCTTTATTACTTGAATTTGAACAATTCATCAAAATGTGAGTTTTAAATCCACTTGGAGTGGCAAATCATCATGTTTTAAGCCCACCTTGTTTGGTGGCAAATCCACATTTCTAAGCCCACTTGAGGGTGGCAAATTTAAACCATTTTCGAAAACAAGTATTGAATTGTTTTGTTCCAATTTAGATGATCTAGTATATACTTGTATGCTGTACGCATCACATAATAAATTAGCTAAATAACCGGAACAAGAACGCATGTGTTTTTTTAAAACAACATATCATGTTTAGTAGAGGCCGATCCTTTGATCGGGCGAGCAGGGGTGCTCATTTCAGGACCTTCCCCTATCGTACCTAAGTTCCCGAGCCGAGGCAACTTTGGTGATGACGGATACGTGGCCTTTGGCATGAGTCAAGGTTTCCTAAATTTCCCAAAAACAAAATATTTAGGTAGTGACTCTAAAATCTGGCAAAGCAGTCCATATTTGGCGCTTTTTGATTAAAATCGATTCTCCAAAACGATTTGCCGGATTTGGACTCTTTGGTGATTTATCAGTCTTACATTGTACTTTATGAGATTAGATTCAGAACCGTGACATGAGTCCGAACTGTAGTAGCATGAACCAGTTCGTGCCCTCTCCGAAAAGAGGGGCAAGCGGAGCGAGTTTGGGCAAGATGTTTAATTTTGCATTGTCACAAAATTTTATATTGTCACAAAATGTTTAATTTTGCAAGACTAAAAATTTGGTCGCTAATACTTCGTCACAAAATGTCCCAATTTGGTAGCGAAAAACAAAATAATAACATTTTTAACAACAATGATATTTGGTCGCTAAAATACATAATTTTCTCTACAACACATTTTCGTCGCTAAAAATCAAAGTTGAGAATTTTGTAATCTTTTAATCTCATGGCTAAAAATGCACAAAATTAAATGTCATCCAATCATATTAAAAAAATTTGACATTCACACATCAAAGGCACTCTATTCCCAAACCATAATGAATATATAGAAAGTAATATTTTACAAAAATTAAAACTGAAAGTTTCCAAATTCAAATCAAAGTAGTAACGTTCAAATGAAGAATAGCAACAGTTTCTTCAAAAAAAATATCTAAAAAAGCATTTTCTCAATATCAATATCAGGTTTTATATCAGATAGCCTTGGCACAAGAGGCTTCAAGCTATACTTAGGTGTGACACCCTTTGGACATCCCTGCAACCCAAAATTCAAAAAGAAGAATCAAATAATAAGAATCAACACAACATAACCTCATTAAATAATCAATAGTCATTCATAATCAAATAAGTTACAAATAATGGAAGAGCACGTTATCTCAGAACAAGCTATCTCTAATTTATGGGATCAATTGTCTGTCTCTCTCTCGTTTACAAGGGGAGAGACAATAAATATTGGAGGGTGGAGGGTGATTCTTTGAAACCTATCAAAGGAGGGGGATCCAAATGATCCAAATCTTGCAGGGCCATTATGAGCCCTGTTGCTTCTACTATAGTATTGATTCTAAAACATTAACATTCAAGATCCATGCTAAACTCTAAAAATACCTCTGGATCTTCTCCATAACCACCAAAAACTGAGCAGATTGATTTCAGTAAATCTAAACCATACGTCAAGCATATATGTAGATCAACAAGAACCAGCAAAACAAATTGGCAACAAAAGGGGCTTCAAACACATTACTCAATTGCAATAATGTCAATAGAACGCAATACCAGGTTTGAAAAAAATTGAGTGTCCAAAATCGATGACCTTCAAGGGGGGTGTTTCCTTCTTGTTTCCGAAAAGAAAGTTCTTTGGCTTCAAATCACGATGTATCACTCCATTCCTGTGACATGCCTGCAACACAATCAGAACACAAAAGGCTAAGATTTATTGAAAAGAAAAGGTTCAACTAAAAGGGAATCTACCGCCCCATAAATGAAAATCATATTATTAAACAGTGAGTGGTTTGATCCAACAGAACCCAGAAACATGCACACGGAGAGAAAAAGAGAACAAATTTGCACAAGGAAAAACGAAAGGTCGGAAAGACATGAAGATAAAGTAAATAAAACGTTCAAAAATAAAATCCCATTAATTGCAGAGAAAAACTAAATAAATCTATGTTGAAATTCGACAGATGGAATAAGAGTAACTTATTGGACAAGAATATATTTAAGCCAATGCGATTAATAAATCAAAGACAGCTTGCTAATAATAAATCCTTATTTGCTGGCTTGTTCTATCTGTTATGTAATACATTTCGTGCATAAATCAAAGACAGCTTGCTAATAATAAACCTCAAAGTGCATAAATTCCGTGCATGTATATGTAATACATTGGTATGTGACTCAACGGTTCCATAGTTCATTTTAAAGAATTTGAAACAACATTGCTATGTTTGCAAAAACAGAAACTCATAAACCCAAATCATCCAAGCCTTCAACCAAAAACAAACACACACATAGGCCAATCGTAGATAATAGAAGTAGAGAATAAATCAAAAGATGTAAGTATGTAGTCTATTGAGAAAAGCATAGGTGGTGTTTAGGAAGCAAGTTTCCAAATTTTTTTCTCATTTTTTCACTAAAAGACAAAAGTTTGCAAAACAAAAAAAAAACACATCCAAACAAAATATCACTCCAACCCCATAATCATTTCACTTTTTCTCTCACAAACATCACATTCAACCACATAAAACCCAACTATCTTCCCAACACCAAAAATTTTTATCTCATAAAAACTACATCTAATAAAATTTACATAAAACTCACTTCCCAAACACCATCATAGTTGAGATCAGGAGTTCATGTTATTCAAACAACAAGATGGTTTATTCTTCTTACCTACTGGTACCTGCTTCAAATTTGATTTCACCCTGCCTCAGCACCTCCCTAGATGGAAAGGACAAGAATTTTTAAATCTTTTAAGGTTTGGCAATGTTAAGTCCAAGTGTAATGGCTATATTTTTTCTTATTTTATTAGGTTTGAATGGAATTTTATTTCTATATTAGTTGTTTCCTATTTCTTAGTTTCCTAATTAAATAGTACGTATGCCTATATATGTATGGCTTAATGTAATAGTTTTACAAATTTTAAATTTGTTCACTAGTTTGTGAACAAAACACAATTTGATTGGTCTCCAAGAGACTATCTATTACTATCAAGAGACTTTAAAACATTTTTTTGCCTTGTGTCTATCAATTGGTTTCTTACTTGTTCCAGTAGCACATTTTTTCCCCCCTAGAATTCTGACAACAATCTTACCATGCAGGAGTTGAAAAAAATGTCCCAACCAACACAAAATAGAGAACACAGAACAGTCATTTTTTGCACACAAAAGATGTTCCAGCCAACACAGAACAAGGAACATATATGGTCTGGCTCCCTTAACAAACCTGAGTTAAATTAAAATTCACATCAAAAGGATCGAGAAATACCCATAATTAAAATTCACATCAAAAGGATGAAGTAAACAAAAATCAAACAAAATAAGTTAAATTAATTTTATTAATTGAACATTAAAACTAATTTTTGGCTACAATCTGTATTAAAAACTCAATACTACTTGAAGGATCAAGAAATACCTTGATTGAGAGTGAATTAACCAATCGATGTCTTCAGAATAGCAGAAATCTGCAAAAAATGAAGAAGAAGATAAAGAATCAACCTATAGAAAAACTGCGTCCATGACAATGTGCAGGCCAATCCAACAAAAATGTGAACTACTTATTGTGTTCTTCATAGATCTACAATATATATATATATATATATATGTATAGGTATAGGCAGAGATATATATATATATATACATAGAGAGAGAGAGAGAGACGCACCAAATCTACAGAAAATGCGAAGAACAAGGTAGATCTCAAACTGATCTACGAAGAACATGATAGATCTCAAACTGATCACCGTATAATCGAGGTTCAAAAAATGCGAAGATGAAGAATTAAGCTTGTAGATCTCAAATTGATCTGCAATGGAGCTCTACAATGAAGCTTGACATATAGAGAGACCAACAATGAAGCTTGCGATGGAGCTTGACATATAGAAAGAGAAGTTTTTACGCATCGTGTTTTGCAAAGCATAATAGCCTGTATTTGCATCAGGTGAGATTTTGTAATTTTTCATTATTTGGTCCCTAAAATATCAATAATATGTATTGACAACCAAAATTATTGGTCTCAAAAAGTTACACAGCATAACAGGGAAGTCATTTTTGTATTTTTATAAGTAAATTACCGTAAGTTAAGATTTGTCTCTAAAAGATTATTTTTAGAGACCAGATCTAACTAGTCCCTAAATATTAGTCTCTAAAAGACTAATTTCTTGTAGTGTTATATTAAACTGAATCACGAAAATTGCTCGAGTGCACACTTCATCGCTCAACTTTCTTTCCAAAAGTTCAAGTGCTCTACAAAAGTACTGAATGATACCATTCACCGCTCAAGCGTATAAATGACTGCTCGAGCGATCAAGCCACTTTGATAACAAACTCCTCTGCATTCAAGTTGGGTTTGCATTTATACACTCACATTCTCACTAAAGCATAAGAGCAAATAAAATTACAACTGAAAGAAGTTTTGTCAAACGGAATTGTCAATTACAAAAATTTAACACCAATATAAAAAATAAAAATAAATAAATAAAAGATAAATTGACATAATTTAAAAATTAACAACCAAATGACACAAAAACTAATACTTTAGGGATGAAAAATGTAATCAACCCATCAAATTTCTTGCTCAGTAAAAAAAAAACTCAATTGAATTTTGGGAGAGCTTATTAGCATCGCGAACAGCATGGACAAGTTGTGCGCCGCACCGGTTGCAATTAATGAAGAAGGTGAGTGACATAATTTTGTGTTGATATAATAGCAATGAGTAATATTAGAGACTCTAAAAATTTTATTAAATTTTTTACTAAATATCCACATTAGTATGAAACTCACATGTGTGAGTCTCATACTCAGAGGCAGAAGCAACATAGGGGCAGGGGGTCACGTGCCCCCTTAGTTTTAATTTTTTTTATTTTTGGTTATTTATAAAATGTATCTTCTTTTTTTTCTTAACATGTTCTTTGGTTAAAGATTTATTATATTGTTCACAATAAGTAGTTATTTGATACTTTGGAAACACTATGTAATATTATTTATGTAGTAGTTTAAATCAAATATGTAGCGAAAAATATTATAGATTAGATTTAATGAATTCATTATTTCAAGTAGTTGACATACCACTTAGTATGATTTTCTATGATTTGAGCATCACGTAGGTAACGTCATATGATACTCTAAGACTGTTTAATAATTTTCATCAAAACACATCATTTATAAGTAATGTCATCTCTTTAATATTTTTCTGTCAAATAAAAATTAAATAGATTTTATAATAATTTGTGCTATAAATGATGTGTTTTTATTTTTTAAAATTAAAAATTTTGATCTATAATTTTTTGTGCTAAAATTAAAAACTTACATTATCATCCCACACCGAGCTATTGCACACTATTATAGAATTTTGATTTGTTCTATTAATAATGAATATGTAATTTTTATGTTTAAATTTATCTCATAAAATTATTATATTATCTTAATGTTGCTCATAAATTTTTTTTTAAATAAAAAATTATAATTAATAAGTGCCCCTCTACCCTAATTTCCTAGCTCCGTCATTACTCACACTCATATGAGACATTTAATAAAAAAAATTAATAAAAATTTTAGGGTCTAACATTTTTCATAGCAATTGAGAATTTTTTTATTTTATTTTATTTTTATTTTTTGGGTACAGAATACGGGACCTGGTGCACCAAATTATTTTTCTAATTTTGGACACGTAAAATGGCAAGATCGGAGAAATTTTTGTATGCTTAATCTCAAATACATATGTCCACTATTATTCTCTAAATACTCAACATAAATATAAAAAATTTTACTTTCAAAACTAATCACAATAATAAAAATAATAAAAAGTAACACATCATATACTAAAATTTCTCACAGGATCCGCGTTGTCTTTCATATCTGCCAACCTTTCAAGTTTGGACTCGACCGTTACAAGTTTTGTGAACGTTGCTTTTTTCTACTGTCCACGTTTTCTATGGGTCCCACGCGCCTAATAATTTTCCGTCCTATATATATCTCCCTCCTAAGCCTTTCCTCTTCCATTAAGCATCACCATCATCTCGACTGATTTCAATCTCTCCTCGTTTCTCCCATTGACACTCTCTCTATCTCTCTCAATATATATCTCTTCGATCTGAGATGGCGCAATTGAGCTCCTTCAAGGCTTTGACAGTCTTCGTGGTCGTAGTCGCAATCCTCTCAGCTATTGGATCAGCGCAAGAATTCGAGATGGCTCCGGCACCTTCGCCGTCAATGGACGCTGGATCTGCGTACTCATTGCCGATCTCTGGAGCTGTTGTGTGCTCTTCGATTGCTTTCTCTCTTCTCGTTCTCATGAAGCACTAGATCTTCGAGAGAGATGGATACTTTATGTATTTAATTATTCTTTTTTGTTAAGTTACAGAGGGAAATGAGATGAGAGTGATTATTGTACACACATGTTTATGTTGTACAAGATTAATCACTGATTTATGTATTATTTATTGGTTCATCCATATATATATATATATATGAATCTGCTTGGTTTTTTAGTACTTGCATTCAAGCACGACAATTAAAACAAGTTAGGTAAATAATTGTTGGATTCAAATTTAAGGGCGATTTGGGATGTTTTAATTTTTTTATATAAAAAAAATATGTAAGAAAGTAAAGAAAGTAATTAAAAAAGTAGACAACAAATGTTGATTGATGTGACAAAATAAGTGTGTGTATAAAAAAAAAAATTTTAAAAAAAGTATACATTTGAAAATTCTTTCCGAGCCCTTATGGTGTGTTTGATTTGTGTTTTGAGATAAATTTTTTTTTTAAAAAAAAATTGAGAAGAGAGTTTAGAAATTTTTTTAGTTTGTTTAATTGTATATTTTGAAAATAGTTTTAGAGTTTAGGAGTTTAGAATAATTTGATATTTTTATTGTGAAAGAAGAAAAAAGAGAAAAAATAATTGATTGATATATAATAGAGAAAAGTAATTTTAGATTTTTTTTGAAAAAATTTATAACCAAACATGTTTTAAAATTTTTTTTCTAAAAACATATTCCAAAACACAAACCAAACACACCCTTAACCATTACCCCCACTGCCCCAGTTCCCGAGCCCCAGATCTACCTAAACTGCAAGAGTCGGGAGCGAACTCACACATCTCATACATCCATTTCATCAAACAGCATGATGGCAATGTCGGCAAAACACTCTGGACTACTCCAATCCTTCTTGAATTCACCATTTGGATACCCAATGTCAAGATAGATGACCACACGCCCTACTCACCACGTTCACCTTTTTTTCTTCTTCCCAGAGATAGTACTCACTGTGCTGACAATGTTGTTAGGCAAATTGAAAAATTATTCGAGCAATGCCTCTCACCAAACTACATGCCCCTGCCTATGACCCTAATGTAAAATTATGGATCTTACTCTCTCCTCACAACACTCCAGGACTAACTCAGATTCTTGATTGCACTGTAAGGTCACGTTTGTTTGGCGAATTAAGTTTGATGGAATTATTAGTGAAATGATTGTTAATAAAGAGATTGTTAATGTGGAGATTGTTAGTGTGGGGATTAAGTAAAAGTGTGTTTGTTTTGATGATAGTATGAGAGATGATTAGTGATGGAATTGTTAAATTATTTTTATATAAAATAAATAAATAAATTATTTCTATTTAAAAAAAATTAGAACAAATATTAAAACAAACAATTACACTTGGTAAAAAAAATAAAATTTTTATATAAAATATACTCAATCCCCTCACTATTTTCCTAATCTCATCTAAAATTCAGTCATGCTAATCCTCTTATGGGACGGTATTCATAGTCCCGGGACAACTATTCCCTTTCTATTTTTGTCAATCAAATATGGGCTATGTAAGACCCATAGGATTGATAGTCTAATCCCCCACCTATGGAACCAAACAAACATGATCTAACTACATTATAAATATTTGTTGAGCGAAGTAACTAATGTGGTCATGCTTTAGAACCACCAAATAACTTCTCAAGCAAATGAGTGTTATTGGCAACCATCGAATAATAAATATATAATATTAATAATAATAATTGTTGTACAAAAGTTTTACTGTCAAATGATTTATGAAATAAATAATAATAAAAAAGATTATATGATGAGGAAATATAGTAATGCTCCCTATACAAATAGTATTAATACGATTTTTTAAAAGGGGTAATTACAATTATGTGGATTTTAGAAAAATATTTATCAAAATATTAAAAATTTTATAATTTTAATTATTAATATTTATAAAATTTACCATCTATGTGTAATTTTTTTTCTAACTTTCCACTAAATTGGAATTCTCCCTTTTTTTTAAATTATGGACCACAATAATATCTTGTTTTGATTTGAAATAAAAAGACTCTAAATAGGTACATCATTTTATATGAAAATTATGTTTGAATAATTATAACGGTTCCGGTTTAAATCCAACCATTTCATACTCTTAGATTCGAGATACCGTACCTTTAATTGTTGTTCATGCCTTTTATCATCTTGTTGGTAGTTTAGTTGGGTTGTTGGTTGTGTTTGAAACAAGTATGGAGTTAGTTTTTCAAAAAAGTTGTTGTCTAGTTTTCTTCTTGTTCACTCGAGCGGTATTTTGGTCACTCCAACGGTCTTTGAAATCTCCGAGTATTTTCTAGGTCTGCAAAACTTCTAGGAGTAAGGTATCTTTGCTCAAGCAGTATTTCCTATGCTCAAGCGGTCTCTGCAGTCTACAAAACTTTTGGGAGGGGGTCATTATACACTCGAGCAGTGTTTAAGTCGCTCGAGTGGTCTATTCATATTTCTCTCTCTCTCTCTCTAAAACACCCCTAACCCTAATTGCTTCACTTTCTCTCTCTAGTTCTTACTTTAAAACCTCAAATACACCTCACCCATTGATTTCTCCACCATAGCTCCTTGGGAAAAACAAAAAGGTAAAGCTCGTCAAAAGTGTCATGTTAATCGGAGAGGATCTTATTTTTGGCTCTGTCAAAGTTTTATCCTTGCTCTCTTCTTCTTCTCTTAAGGTAGGAATTTCTTCAACCTTTTGTATGATTCTTAGCTTAGTTATTTGCTCTTTGAAAAGGTTTAGTAATTTGGAGATTTTAGGTTAAATCTAGGGTTTTGATTTTGAAATGTAAAAGTGGGGTTTTTCAAATAAATTCTTGAGAAGGATTGTGGAAGTGTGTATATTGTTGGATTGGGTTGAAAATTCTTTCCTCAAGTGTAATTTTGAAAATAAATGAGGTTTTATTTGAAAAAGTCATGGATGTTGAATTATGAAAGAAAATGAAATGATGTTAGGCTTTGAAAAAATATTGAGAATGTATTTGTTAATGATGAGAGTAGAGTTGGATATTTATTATCACTCCCATTTTAAAATTCATGAGATTTTATCTGTTATTGAAAAATTATCTGTTGAATAGAAATATCTGTTTTGGGCTATCAATGGAGGATAGTTTTGATTGTTATAGAAATTGCATGAGAATTAGGTTAATCGAAACTAATTACTCATTCATTTTGCATTGAACATTGTTTCATATTTGAACATTGAAAATATATTATTTTTTTTAAAAAAAGGGTGTATACCTTGGTAAATCTAGTTAGAAGGTGTGGTTGTGATTTATATTGTTGGCTTGTGTGTCCTTAGTAAAAGTCTAGAAATCTGCGCGGTTAGATACCGATCCTTTCGGTTAGTATCAGCAAAATAGCTTTGGTAATGCTTGTATAGCCTACTGATAGACACATACTTAGATATTTCTAGTGTTTTGTATCCACTACCTTATTTTTCTGATATAAAAGTATATTTTTCGTGAATTGATATATAATATTGGCATTACATTATTTTGAGATGGAAAAGTATAATGTTTGGCAAATAACATGCATGTGGATTCACCTTATGACTTTATTAAATTTTATACGTTGTGTTAAAATATCTCTACTGGGTTTTAGCTCACCCTACGTGGAAAACAACTTTCAGGTGCTAATGATATGCTTCCACCAATGACATACCTTGGGAGGACTTGGAGCCAAGAGCTTCTTTTTATTTCCTTTTGTGTAATTGTTTTTGTACAAGCCTTGAGCTTTCTATGTATTGAGTTTGACTTACTTTTGTTGTACCCAAGTATTGACTTTGAAAGATGTAGATAGTAGGGCATGAACTTATCTGTACACCATTTTGTTTCCATTCACTTACAAATGGTATATGTTATAGAATCAGAATTTAGGATTTATGAATGTATATATGTATATGCCATCTTTTGTATAATTAAGAAGTATCAATAAAACGTTAAAATATTTCGCAAGTTATACTTTCTACAAAATGTCATGCTATGAATTGTTGTTATTATTTCGAACCGTTAAAATAATGTAATAGCCCCAATCATTAAAAAATTAAAAAAATGGAGTATACTGACTTACAATTGTTAATGTTAACTTTTTCCTCCTTCAAATGAAAAGTTTGTTATTATAAATGTGTCAACAATGATTAAAGGGCGGTTAATAGCCCCCACTTTTTATCTTAGGACTTTTTACCTTCTCTATTTATTTTTTAATACAAATTTATCCTAACATGGAATACCAATTTTTTCCTTATCCTTAAATCCCACCAAGACCTTAACTATAACTCAATCCCACCCATCACCACTGCTACCACCTCCTCTGACCACCCCGTCTCTTCGCCAGCCAGTCAACAACCCTAACCCCTCTCACCAACAACGCCATTTTCTAGCCCTCTTATGTTCCTCAAAAATCAACTGCTACAAAGAACACAAGATAACAACAAACAAAAATAAAAATAAAATTTCATAGTTCAAACGTATATATAATAATTGGAACTAAATTATGTACAAGATTTTGATATTTAAGAGATGTTTGGTGTGATTGATTATCATTTTAATGTGTTTTGTGCGATTTTGAAAAAAATAGAGTTGAAACTCCATTCGGCTTTGATTCGCCAAACATATTATATGATTATGTGGCCTTTGGCAACCAATCATTTTAAGATTGTTCGGATTACTAAAGTCGAATGTGATCCATTTCACCAATTTTGCCTCATTCAATTGGTTATAACTAGACAAACTTGGTTTGTCAGTTGTTTCTAGCCAAACAAACTTAGTTTGTTTGATCTCACATGGTCAAACCAATCAAGTTCGTTTTAGGCCGTTGAAGGTGGTGGGGGTGGTGGGAAAGGGGATTTGAAAAATTGTGATAAGGGCAGAGTCCAAAGAAAGGGATATTTTGAAAATTATGAAAAGAGTGGACAAGAATAATTTGGGTGGTAAAAAGAAATAAGAGAGTCCTAATAAAATAGATGGAGGCTAATAATAGCACTCTTGAATAATTCTTACATATTTAATTCAAGTTAAACAATTATGTTTATGGTTCTTTTTGTAACGCCCCAATTTTCATACCCAAATGACAACACAATAATCATGGCCTTTTTTAAAGGAAAACCAATTATACATTCCAACACTTGCATTTCATAATGTAAATAGTTCCTCATGCTATAATACATCAACTCTAACAACGAGTAAATAAACAATAAAATACCCCCAAGGGTTTACAAGTTTCCAAGGCTTAAGCCCGGTTACACAGAATGGTTATTCAAACCCACACATACAAAGCCCTTGGTTTACAAATAAAATTACAGTAGATGAGAACCTTGTGCTCTCAACACACACATTTCTACGCCCTCAGTTAGGCGGATTCACTACGTCTTTTCCTGCACAAAAATCCCGTAGGATGAGCACAAAACCCAGTAGGAAAAATCCTTCACAAAGTATATACATTTTATATAAATCTCAAGAGATGAATGCATATGCCATGCTATACCTTTTTGTAAATTATCTACATCATCATCTTTTGAAAACCATCATGCTCAGTGATGCCATGCAATTTTCCGTTGTTCGAAACTTAACAATTTAACTCAAGGGGCGGTAAATACAACTCCGGTAATCCCTAGGTCGGTGTCTGCAAGTAGACTATACAAATACTATCAATTTGTCATTTTTACCAGTATTAACCGGAAGGCTCGACACTACTAATCTGTCATTTTTACCAGTGTTAGCTGGAAGGCTCGACACCTATAATCTACACCACCTTTCAAGACTTACCACAGTATTTACCCCAAAACCATTTCATGAAAACTTGTTTCTTAGCATTCTTTTCTCAATGCAAAGTTTTCAAATCAAATTTCAAAGCTCTTCATTTTCAATAAAATGATATGCCAACGTATCAATTAATGCAATGCAACAATTCCTCCATTTCCAATTCTCCCACACAATACTACCATTGTGATCAAAATTCTTATTTCTCCTTTCCATGCAATTTCACAAGATGAATAAATATACGTTTATTTCAATTCATCCGAGGGATAACACATCTTCCATATTTCGAGCATTTTCAACAAATTAGCCATTTCAAGACTAAATCAACATTTTGAATAACAATTTTCAAAATGAATAACAACTCTCATATTTCTCAAAATTTATCATTTATACAATATAAATAAGAAATTTTCCAAATATCACTTACGTTGGGCATTCAAAATAAATATAACAATATCAACCATATATTTTCAACTTCTTTTAAAAATCCCCAATTTCTATCTCAAAGGATCAAATAGTAAACCCACTTTCAAAATCACTCTTTTTTTTAAATCAACAATTTATTTTCAAAACTAATTAAAGGATGATTTCGAAAATCATCTAGATCTTGCAAAAACATATATATAATTCAAAGAAAATCCCTACCTCAAGTGTAGAAAACCTAAGCAACAAGGTGGAACTTCAAAGATGACGAAACCAATTTCTTCTTGGATCAAAACGAAGCTCTTAAAGCCCTCTACCTTATTCTCAAAGACACTAGGGTCAAGAACACAACAGCTCTAGATGAAATCTTAGAGAGAAGGTGTATTCTAGAGAGAGAGTATGAAAACTTGCGTTTTTGAAGAGTTTTAGAGAGAGAGTGAGTTGCAAAAGTGTCCTGAAATGTCTCATTTATGATATGATATGAACAGGCTCGCTCGAGCGAAGGAGTTGTCGCTCGAGCGACCAGACACAACAAGTCACCTCGCTCGAACGCGAGAAATGTCGCTCGAGCATAGAATGCAAAACTTCAGGTCTGTCACCAACGCAGACACACGCTCGAGCGCAAGAAGTCTCGCTCGAGTGAAAAAACAATTTCACAAGGCTCGCTCGAGCGTAAGAAACCTCGCTCGAGCGAATAACAGATTACACAAGGCTCGCTTAAGCGAAGAAGCCAAAATCTGGCAACAACATTCTAGACCAACTAACAACCCTTTCCAAATACGCCCAACATAATCCAAAACTCAAATACAAAGAGTTGAAGGAAGGAAACAAGACATAGACAACAGTATACAATCACGGAATCTGAGTCTGGAACACAACGAAAGTCGGGGTAAAAACCTGGGTCGCTATAACGTCCCCCCCTTAAAGAATTTCGTCCCCGAAATTACAAACCATGTTTTAGCCAATTTCCAAAATGATTACCAACAGCATATACAATGCTTCCAAGAGTGATACGACACCCACAATATTCCATATTCTCAACATATGCAATGTTTATATTGAATCCATGTTTTTCCCAAACAATTATAACATATACAATGTTCTTACAAGTTCAAACATATTCAATGCTTATACTTTTCATTAACATAATTAATTTCTCAAACATGCTCATGCATCAACAAACAAATCCGGATATTTCTCTCGAACTTCTAACTCACGTTCCCAAGTCGCTTCCTCGACCCCGTGATGTTTTCACAATACTTTTACCAAGGGAATTTTCTTGCCTCGCAAGACTTGATCCCGTCTATCCAAGACTCTCATCGGTCTCTCCTCATACGAGGCATCCCCGTCTACCTCTAAGTCGGTCCAATCCAACACATGTGATGAATCCGGCTCATATTTCAGAAGCATACTAATATGAAACACGTCATGAACCCCGGACAACTGTGGCGGTAACGCCAAACGATAAAAAACCTCCCCAATCCGTTCAAGGATCTCAAAAGCGCCAATAAATCAAGGGGATAACTTCCCGCTCTTCCTAAATCTCATCAAACCTCTTCTAGGTGATATCTTCAAAAAGACATGATTCCTTACTTCAAAAGACAGAGGTCTCCTCCTATGGTCGGTATAACTTTTCCGACGACTCTGACCGTAGCTAGCCTCTTACGGATAAGTACTACTTTCTCTGTCGTTTCTCCGAACCAACTCTGGACCTAACAAATGTGCATCACCCACCTCGGCCCAACACACAGGGGATCTACACGGTCGACCATACAAGACCTCAAACGGTGCCATGCCAATACTCGATTGGAAACTATTGTTATAGGCAAACTCCACTAAGGGCAAGTGCCTCTCCCACGAACCCTTAAAGTCAAGGACACAGCCTCGAAACATATCCTCAAGAATCTGGATAGTACGCTCGGACTGTCTGTCAGTCTGAGGATGATACGCAATGCTAAAGGTCAATTTAGTGCCCAAGGCACTTTGCAAACTCTACCACAATCGAGCAGTGAAACGTGGATCTCTATCTGAAACAATCGTTACAAGGACCCTGTGCAACCTCACTATGTCCCTAATGTACAAATCGGCAAGATAATCTACTGAGTCACTCACACGCATGGGAATAAAATGTGCTGACTTAGTCAAACAGTCAAGTACCACCCAAATGGCATCGTTACCCGTTGAGTCCTCGGAAGACCCACAACAAAATCCATCGTGATATGTTCCCACTTCCACTCAGCTATAGGCAAGGGTTGCAACAAACCAGCTGGCCTCTGATGCTCAGCCTTCACTTGTTGACAAGTAAGGCACTTTGATACAAACACGACTACATCCTTTTTCATACCTCTCCACCAAAACTGGCGAGTAAGATCATGATACATCTTTGTGCCTCCCAGATGCACCTCAAGGTGCGAATGGTGAAACTCTCGGAGTACTTCCTCTCGGCAAGACCCTAGTACAAACAAATGGTCATGGCATCTCACACTCTGGTCGAGATACATAGTCAAACCTCTTTCTACTTTCCCATTAGAGATCTTCCCTCAAAAAGATTCCACCTCAAGATTATCCTTTTGCGCTCCCAACACTCGATTCACAAGTGTAGGTTGTGCCACTACTGAAAACAAAGCTGCAGACTCAACAGACTCACCCAGATGCAAGTCAAATTCACCAAGAATACCCAACATTTCCCATTCTCGAATGGCGATAAAAGCTACACTACTAACAAGCTTCCTACTCAAAGCATCGGCCACAACGTTAGCCTTACCCAGATGATAATGTAATTCAAAATCGTAATCCTCTATGAATTTCATCCACCTCTTCTGTCTCAAATTCAAGTCCTTTTGTGTAAACAAATATTTCAGACTCTTGTGATTAGAGAACACTTCAAATTTTTCTCCATACAAATAGTGCCTCAAAATTTTCAAGGCAAATATCACCACCGCTAACTCTAAATCGCGAGTAGGGTAATTCTTCTCATGTATTTTCAACTGCCATAAGCCATAGGCCACTACTTTCCCTCCCTACATCAATACACAACCTAGACCTTCTCGTGAAGCATCATAATAAACTAAAAAACCCAAACCCCTCTCCGGAATAATCAATACTGGAGCAGTGGTGAGTCTAATCTTAAGCTTTGGAATGACTTCTCACAAGTCTCACTCCATACAAATTTGATTTCTTTTCTTGTCAGCTTAGTCAAAGGTGAAGCTAACCTAGAAAAATCCTTCACAAACCTATGGTAATACCCGGCCAGCCCCAAGAAACTACGAATCTCGAAAGCATTCTTAGGTTGTGCCCAATCTTGCACTGCCTCTATCTTGGATGAATCTACAGTCACCCCTTCCCCAGATACCACATGGACTAAGAACTTAACCTCTTTCAACCAAAATTCACATTTCCCAAATTTAGCATACAGCTTGTGGGCTTTAAGTAACTCAAGTACTACTCGCAAATGTTCTTCGTGTTCCTCCTCGGAAGGCGAATAAATCAAAATGTCATCCACAAAGACAACCACAAAACGATCTAAGAACTCACAAAAAATCCGATCCATTAGATCCATAAACACTGCAGGTGCGTTGGTTAGCCCAAAAGGCATCACAAGAAACTCGTAATGGCCATACCGCGCACAAAATGTCGTCTTCGGGATATCCTCCTCCTTTACTCTCAACTGATGATAACCCGATCTCAGGTTTATCTTAGAGAAATAAACAAGACCCTCTCAACTGATAAAACAGATCATCTATACGAGGCATTGGATATTTATTCTTAACAGTAACTCGGTTCAACTTTCGATAATCAACACAAAGTCGTAAGGCTCCATCTTTCTTTTTAGCAAAGAGAGTCGGTGCTCCCTAAGGTGAAGTACTAGGGCGAATAAAACCCTTATCTAGTAATTCCTGGAGTTCAATCTTCAACTCACTCAATTCAATAGGTGCAAATCTATATGGAGCCATAGAAACCGGTTCCGTGCTAGGCACTAAATCAATAGAGAACTTAATCTCTCAGTGAGACGGTAAACTAACAAGATCCTCGGGAAAGACATTTGGGTATTCACAAACTACCCTCAGTAACTCAACCCAAATCTCATCACACTCATTACTCAGAAAGCCAGCAAGAAGACAACTAAGTTCACTCCGCCCACGCGGACCGTACACCGGTGATAAGACTCTATCCACCTAGTTCCCTAAGAAATAAAAGCAATCACCGCTCAAGGTACATACAGTAACTTTTTGACGGTAGCAATCTATAACAGCCCGATATGACGATAACCAATCCATACCCAATATGACGTCAAAACTCGACATATCTAGCAACACAAAAGCAAACCGAAGTCGACACCCGACAACTTCTATTTCACAATCATGACAACCCCGGTCTAAATCAATCGTACCCCCAACAGCTGACTCTACTCTGAGTGGAGGCACTAACTGTGCCACCTCTAACCCCAATGCAGAAACAAATGCAGCAGATATAAATGAATGAGATGCACCTGTGTCTATCAATACATTAGCCAAAGTATTGCACACAATAAAAATACCTCTCACAATTGAGGATTCTGGCAATTGCTCTAGCATGGTAACAGCATACACGCGCCCCTGTGGCCGATTGACTTGCTCCCATCTCAGAGCATAGGCCTGATGTACTGACTGAGTCGAAGCAGCTCCCTGATTAACTCGTGAAGCCTGAGCTGAATGAGCCTGTTGGTGGCTCTGAGTCTACCTCGACCCTGATGCGCCAAATGCACCTCTCAACTGTGGGCAAGTTCTCATCATATGCCTTGGCTGACCACACTGGCAATAATTAAATCCTTGTCCCCTATTCTAGGACTGAGACTGACTCTGTGATCGGTTAGGTGGTGGTGTGACAGCATCAACTGCTCTTCTCCCTTCTGTGGGCAAGCAAAGGCTTTGTGACCCGGCTGGTAACACTTGAAACAAGAAAAGCCACTCTGTGTACTCTTTCCCGGGCCTGCACCAGGCAAAGGAAAAGTATAGCGAGACTGCTGTGGTTGGGACTAGGATGAAAAGGTACCCGTGCTCATCTTATTCTGCCTATAGTCTTCTTGAGACTCTTGGCCCTTAAACCTCGAACTCCGAAGCCTTTCCTCCTCGGCTTGCACGAAAATCTCTACGTATGCCGTCAACTCTACAAGACGGTCATAGTTCCGAATCATGTTCCCAACAATCTTAAAGAAAATTTTGGTTTTCAACTTTTTCTCGAATTCAATGCAACGGCACTCTTCCGTTGCCACCAACTCTGGTGCAAACCTAGATAAACTAGAGAAGACTGCCTCAAACTCGGCCATGGTCGTGTCGAGTTGTTTGAGGTCCTTGAACTCTTGCCTCAATCTCTCTCTAGCAGCGAGAGGTAAATACTTATCTTGGAAAGCAACTATAAAGGCTTCCCACGTTGGCTCCACTCTACTCTTGGCATACTTCCACCATTGACCTGCATCCCCTTTAAGGTAGTAACTCGCTAAAGTCACTCTTAACTCGTTATCGTCAATGTGAAGCATCTCAAATGTCTTCACAGTTTGTTCGAGCCACTCATCCGCTTTCTTAGACTCGGGCCACCATGGAATTCATCTGGTTTGGCCCGCAAAAACTCCCTAGTAAGGAAACTAGCTCTTGCCTCTAAGGTGTTCTTTCGGGCTTGGTTCTCCGCCCTCAGCAAGTTCATAGCCCCTGCTATTTCTCTAGCTAGGGCGCCAATTGCGGTTTGACCCACTTGGTCTACTTGTTCAGCCATATTAGGTTGGCCTGACTCTTCCTCTTGCACCAGGACCTCATGGACCGGTACCTCATGCACACCCCGGCTAGTCCTACCACGTCTCCCACCTTTACCACCACGGATTTGACCTCTTCCTGACATCCTATAAAGGACAATAGAAATGATTTAGCACACTAACCCATACGTGCCCGCAATTTACCTCACACGTCTAATCACCACAATTCTATATAATTCACTACTATATAGACATTTCAATTTCATTCCACATAAGCACTTAGTCATGTAAACACATATGGATTATTCTTTCATGATGAAATTTGTCCCACGAAAAACAAGGAATTCTTAGTAGAACGAGTATTGATCAAGTACCCTTCTAAAAAGACCTCAAGGAATTTAACAGGCGCGAACGACATCCCAAAAGTCCAATCCCATACCCACATAGCCACATAAACATGTTAGCACATAGTCACTGTAGGCACCCCATTTTTGACCGTCCTCAAGACTTGGACGTCATCGTTTGAACACTCGATGATCATCTATGCTCGTGTTCGTTTTGAGTTTCTGAAGGTCTCGGCTGTGCGCCTTGCCTTAGAATCTCTCAACTTGTTTGTTTTGTGCTTGGTTGTGGACCAGGGACTTGTGGTTTTTGCTTCTGAGGGAAGAGGGTGGCTTGTTGGCCATCCCTACAACCCATCGGCCAAGGCATGGTGCCATCGGCCTTGTTTTCTTGCCATCGGCCATAAGTGTTGGCCGATTGGCACTCTTTTTGGTCGATCGGCACTCCTTTTGGTCGATCGGCCATATCTTGTGGCCGAGACCTTTCTATCTACTTTTTCATATATTTTTGTGCCAGCTGTGCCAGCTGGTGAGCACAATTCTCATCCTCCATAGTGTATGGAGGGATTGAATCAAGACTCAAGCTTGTTCAACAAGCTTGAGAATTGATTTTTTATAAGAAGGGAGGCCCCTCTCCCTTTCTAGAGGTTCTGAAAAGTTGATATACAAAACATATATCACTCTCTCTCTCTCCACATTTGCTCTTGTTTATGCTCAAAAGTGTAAATTCTTCACACTTTTACACTAAAGCACCTACTAGAACACCATCCTTTTGTTGCTGAGGCTTCTTGAAGTTGGTTTTAGTGTTTTTGGACTGGTTTTGGTCAGAAAAGAGTGCTGGAGTTGTGTTCTTGAAGGTATTCTTCAAGGGTGAGTCAACTAGCTTTTAAACCTTTATTTTTGTTTAAGCTTTTGGACCTATTTGCATGCTGATTTAAGCTTAAATTTCTACTGTAAAAAGTTTTATTTTTTCAAGCTTGTAATGTTTGTTTAAGGTCACTTTTGTGTTGGGGGTAGTCTACCCCCTCTTAGGCCTTGTTTGGCCTTGTTTTGTGCCTTCCTTTTTGAGCTATTGGGACCACCTTGTTTTGGCCTTCTCACCACTGAAATTCAGAGGATTTTCAGTAGTGGAAAGGTGGTTTTGAGGTCCCAAATAGGAGAGGGTCATCCCCTCTCCTTGTGTCTTGTATGCTTGCATTGATGGCTCATAAAAGTAACATGTTTGTTAAGCTTGTTTTGGCTCCATCTTAGCATGTATTAGGCCTTATTTCAGCATGTTATACCTCTGTGTAAGGTTGGTTTAATAGCCTCTTGCATGCACCATGCACTTGTAGTGCAATCCTCTCTATTGCCTTAACATGCATCTTGTGTTTAGACCATCATTCTTGCATATTTTGGCTCAACTCCAAGAAGCTTTTAGCCTTGTTTTTCCATGCTTAAGCTCTAATTTGTGTTGTTTTGGTCATGCATGCCATGCTTTGTATAGCCATAGTGCATTCTAGCTTGTTAGCTTTGAGTGTCCAAGTCACTAGCATGCATTGCTTAGACCATTTTCATGATTTGGCATCATTTCATATATGATTTCAGTCCATATAGTGTGGTCATGCACTCACAGTTGTCACCTTTTCCATGCATTGGGAGGTTTGTGTTTTAAGCCTTGAACATGAGCCATTATGCATGTCTTATTGCTTAAGCTTTTGGGATGCCATATCAGTGGGTTTTTGGGCTTATTTTGACATGCCATAACTCTGATTTTCATTGGTTAAGTCATCTCATGTTTGGTTTTGATAGGTGTAGTGTAATACCCCATATTAGCCTTGCATACTTCATGCTTTTGGTCTTTTGTTCTAGCTTGTGTTGGCTAGGTCCAAGCATGTTTTTGGTCTTATCTTGACCTACCTTGGGACTGTTTTGGTTGCCCTCGGCCCTTTGGGGCTTGCTTTGCGTGGCCATGGTGTAAGTCCCTTTGCTAGTTTCAAGCTTTGAGCTTTCTTGCATTCTATGCTTGACTTGTTTGAGTGGTTTGGCACCATTCTGTACATGATTTCAGGGCCTACAGTGTTGTCACACATCCATGCTTTTCATTCATTGCTCTTGCTTGAAAGTTGTTATCTCCATGCCTTGTTTGTGAACCAAAGTGTATGCATGTTTGTATGTGCTTTCGTACTTCATTTCCATAGCATTTTGGCCACTGATTTGGGTATGATTGAGGTCTGTCCATTTTAGTTTAAGTCCATCTTGCATATTGTTGCATGCGTGTTGCATTGCATATTGTTGCATGCTTGTCGCATTGCATGATTCTTGCATGTTGTTTACATGTTTAGGTTGTATTACATGGTGCTTGCATGCTCATGTTGCATTACATTGTTTGCATGTCATTAGCTTTGTTAAGTTATGCTTGCATTGCATTGCATTTGGCATGCTCATGTTGCATTGCATTGCATTTCCATGTTGTGTGCATTGATTGTGTTTGGTTTGGGTGTTAAGCCAAACACGAGGAACAAGGGACGTTTCATACTTGAAGTGATGAAACGTGCCTCAATCCTCGGTCGCCGACCCTCTTGAGCATGCATGATAGAGGTTAGGGCATTTATGTGTTTCTGTACATTTCATCCACATTGAATTGTGCAACTTGGCCTCTTTGGCCATCATGCATCGTAATGCGTGATTGATGGCTCAAGAGCCGAGCACTACACACCTTTGAGTCTTAGACATGACAAGGGGTGTAGTTGCACACACATTTTCTTTGCAAATACATTGCCATGCCTCTGTTTGTGCTCTGTTGCAGCAAAAGGAGCAATTTGCAAGAAGAGATGGCCGATCGGCTATATAGTGTGCCGATCGGCTAACAATATTTGGCCGATAGTCTCCAAATTGGCCGATGACCATTATCCATTGGCCGATAGCCACCCCTCTTGGCCGATGACCTCTCAGAGTGTCCATGAGGTAGGTCAGAAGCATCACAGAAGTTGGCATAATTTTCAAAGGTGCAGAACAGTGCAAACAGAGGCAACATAAGGCATGGTAACGGATTTCTGAGTGAAGTCGATCGAGCATGCATATGCCCCTCTTCTCGAGGCCGTCTTAACTGCTTTGTATAGTTAGTTAATTTGTAATTAATTAGTTAATGTGTTAGCTAATTTAATTCATTGTTGTAAATTCTTAATTAGCTTGGTATAGCTAATTTCCAATTTGATCTTGCAATAATTAGTCTAATTGGATTATTAGATTAGTTAGAATAGCTTAGCGTAGCTAGCTTAATGTACTCATTTGGACCCTCTGTCGAGAGGGCAAATTTTGTAATAAGTGTGCGTGAGTGTGTGAATGTCTTCCAACCCCACGTCTTTCTCCCTTTTACTTATCAGCTTTTGATGGTTAGTTTTAGGACATATTTTGATTAGCATCCTTATGCTATGCATGCATGCATCATTCATCTGTCTTGCATGCACCGGGCTCAGCGCATCATACTAACTGCATTGTATTTCAATACATTTACTTGAATACGTGTCCAAACAGCATGTTATCAAGTTGCATTCACATGACATCTTAGAATAGCCGAGCCTATTTTAGTTGCATTTTTGCATGTGTTGCATTAGCCATCTTAACATGAACTAGGATCATGCATGATTTCTAACTAATTCTCTGTTTTGGCTCGGAGTACACTGTGAGTGTTTACGCTAGTATACTGCATGAGATGTGTATGTTGCTATGATAGCATGCTTGCCATGAGGCTAACTGCTTAAGTGATTAACTGCATGAATGTCTGTGGATGAAGGTTGGATTGCTTGAATTGAAACAATTCATCGAAATGCGAGTTTTAAGCCCACTTGAGGTGGCAAAATCATGTTTTCTAAGCCCACTTGAGGGTGGCAAATCCACGTCTTAGCCTACTTACGAGTAGCACCTTCAAACCATTTTCAAACAAACAAACATGAGATGTTTTGTTCCAACTTAGGCGGTTTAGTCTATACTTGTATGTTGTGCGCATCACATAGTAATGATAGACTAATTAACCAGAATAAGAGCGCATGTGTTTTCAAAAATAAAATATCATGTTAGTAAAGACCGATCTTTGATCAGGCGAGTGGGGTGCTCATTGCATGACCTTCCCCTCTCGTACCCAAGTTCCTGACCCGACACAACTTTGGTGATGACAGACACGTGGCCTTAGGCACGAGTCAGGGTTTCTTAAATTCCCCCCAAAACAAAATATTTAGGTAGCAACTCTATATCTGGCAAAGCAGTCCATGTTTGGCACTTCTTTATAAAAATCAGTTTTCCAAAACGATTTGCCGGATTTGGACTCTTTGGTGATTTATCAGTCTTGCATTGCACTTTGCGAGATTAGATTTAGAACCGTGACATTGAGTCCGAACTGTAGTAGCTAATGAACAAAACGATTTCGCGCCTTCGCGCGCGGAGCCGGGACGTTCGGGCGCGTCTACAGTCGCACTAACATTTTCCTATTATGCAACCTATCATGCAAAATGAACCCATTGTGGTAAAATAACCACTTCCCACGAGCTCCAAGTATTCAAACCCGATAGCTCTGATACTAAGTTGTAACGCCCCAAACCAATTACACATTCCCACACTTGCATTTCATAATGTAAATAGTTCCTCATGCTATAATACATTAACTCTAACAACGAGTAAATAAACAAATAAAATACCCCCAAGGGTTTACAAGTTTCCAAGGCTTAAGCCCGGTTACACAGAATGGTTATTCAAACCCACACATACAAAGCCCTTGGCTTGCAAATAAAATCACAGTAGATGGGAACCTTGTGCTCTCAACACACACATTTTCATGCCCTCAGTTAGGCAGATTCATTACGTCTTTTCCTGCACAAAAATCCCGTAGGGTGAGCACAAAACCCAGTAGGAAAAATCCTTCACATAGTATATACATTTTATACAAATCTCAAGAGATGAATGCATATGTCATGCTATACCTTTTTGTAAATTATCCACATCATCATCTTTTGAAAACCATCATGCTCAGTGATGCCATGCAATTTTCCGTTGTTCAAAACTTAACAATTTAACTCAAGGGGCGGTAAATACAACTCTGGTAATCCCTAGGTCGGTGTTTGCAAGTAGACTATATAAGTACTACCAATTTGTCATTTTTACCAGTATTAACCAGAAGGCTCGACACCTCTAATTTGTCATTTTTACCAGTGTTAGCTGGAAGGCTCGACACCTATAATCTACACCACCTTTCAAGACTTACCACAGTATTTACCTCAAAACCATTTCATGAAAACTTGTTTCTTAACATTCTTTTCTCAATGCAAAATTTTCAAATCAAATTTCAAAGCTCTTCATTTCAGTAAATTGATATGCCAGTGTATCAATTAATGCAATGCAACAATTCCTCCATTTCTAATTCTCCCACACAATACTACCATTGTGATCAAAATTCTCATTTCTCCTTTCCATGCAATTTCACAAGATGAATAAATATACGTTTATTTCAATTTATCCGTGGGATAACACATCTTCCATATTTCGAGCATTTTCAACAAATTAGCCATTTCAAGACTAAATCAACATTTTGAATAACAATTTTCAAAATGAACAACAACTCTCATATTTCTCAAAATTTATCATTTATACAATATAAATAAGAAATTTTCCAAACATCACTTACTTTGGGCATTCAAAATAAATATATGAATATCAACCATGGATTTTCAACTTCTTTTTAAAATCCCCAATTTCTATCTCAAAGGATCAAATAGTAAACCCACTTTCAAAATCACTCTTTTTCTTAAATCAACAATTTATTTTCAAAATTAATTAAAGGATGATTTCGAAAATCATCTAGATCTTGCAAAAAGATATATATAACTCAAATAAAATCCCTACCTCAAGTGTAGAAAACCCAAGCAACAAGGGGAACTTCAAAGATGACGAAACCAATTTCTTCTTGGATCAAAACGAAGCTCTTGAAGCCCTCTACCTTATTCTCAAAGACACTAGGGTCAAGAACACAACAGATCTAGATGAAATCTTAGAGAGAAGGTGTATTCTAGAGAGAGGGTATGAAAACCTGTGTTTTTGGAGAGTTTTAGAGAGAGAGTGAGCTGTAAAAGTGTCCTGAAATGTCTCATTTACGATCTGATATGAACAAGCTCGCTCGAGCGATTCAAGCGAAGGAGTTATCGCTCGAGCAACCAGACACAACAAGTCACCTCACTCGAGCGCAAGAAGCGTCGCTCGAGCGTAGAATGCAAAGCTTCAGGTCTGTCACCAACGCAGATGCATGCTCGAGCGCAAGAAGTCTCACTCGAGCGAAGAAACAATTTCACAAGGCTCGCTCGAGGGCAAGAAGCCTCGCTCGAGCGAAGAAGCCAAAATCTGGGCAACAACATTCTAGACCAACTAACAACCAACCTATTCCAAATACACCCAACATAATCCAAAACTCAAATACAAAGAGTTGAAGAAAGGAAACAAGACATAGACAACAGTATACAATCACGGAATCCGGGTCCGGAACACAACGAAAGTCGGGGTAAAAACCTGGGTCGCTATACTTTTGCCTCAATAAAAATGACTTTTAATATTAAGACATTGTTTGGAAATATGTTATTTTAATAATTTTTGGTTTTTAGACTAAAATATGAGGTAAAAACAATTAGTATGTTTTGAATAACTTTTTTATTTTTTATGAAAAGATGTGCAAAAAGTAGAGAGAAAAATAAATCTTTGACTTTTTAGTATAGGTTATAGGCTTTTTAGTTTTTTTAGTAATTTTTGACTTTTAGAATAAAAGTGTTGCGTGTCAAGCGAAACCTAAATGTTAAATAAGAATCAATGATGGAGAAATTTAATGCAATATAATAAACAATTGAGAAGATTGAAATTGATTACTGAATTTATCAATTACGAAAGTTGAATTAAAAGTTTAGTGCATTACTTACTACTTCTATCCTTTGATGTAAAATACAAGAAAGGTATAGAAATGTGAATCTATTCCTATTTAAGTTATGGTTATAGAGCAATAATCATTGGATGGTTGGCCTAATGGGTAACGACTGGGTTTGAAGGTTTGCTCCCTCTCAGGTCTTAGGTTCAAATTCCCTAACCAGCAAATCCATACCTTAGGGCCACAGATTGCAGGGCGTAATCCCTGTTTTGAAAGAGTTGTTTGGGCTGTAGGAACTTAGTCTGATGCATGTAAATTGGCCTAGAATTGAATAAAAATGACTAATGCTATATGCACCAATTAGTACAATAACTAGTGTACCAATTGATGATGTGACATAATTTAAAATATTTTTGGTATATGTAATTTGTATAATGAGCAGGGTTAATAATAATGTCATAACTAGTGTTACCAATTGATGATGTGACATAATTTAAAATATTTTTGGTATATGTAATTTGTATAATGAGCAGGGTTAATAATAATGTCATAACTAGTGTTAGTACACTAGTTAATACACTAATTGGTGCATGTAGCACCACTCAATAAAAATACTAGAGATCCCAAAAGTTACACCAAAATTTTTACTAAATGTCTCACGTGGGTATGAGACCCACATGATATGGGTCTCACACCCATGTAAGACATTTGGTAAATATTTTAATAAAACTTTTGAAATTTCTAATATTACTTATAATTGAAATGTGAAAATAACAGTTATTGGTCTGAAAATTTTTTGGGAACTTCTTCAAATTTTTTTTTTTTGAATACATAAAAAAAAAAAACAAAACAAAACAAAATAAAATAAACGGGGACTAGGCCCTCTCCCTACCCAACCCCAGCATATCAACAACTAACAAATCCTTAATTTCAGCTGGGGGTCATTGATAACTAGGATATTTTCAAGTTGTTCAGCTTCAAATTTTGCTAGAGCATCCGCGCAAAGATTGCCTTCTCAAAGCACATGTTGAGGAGTGCATTGGCAGCCATTAAAGATTATCTGCACATCTTCTACCAATCCTCTAAAAGGATGATTTTCTCAATGACCCTCTTCAAGCAACTTTACGACCTTTTCAGCATCCGTCTCCACAATCACTTGGTTGAAACCTTTTTGAATGATAACGGTGAGCCCTTTTTACACCGCCCACAGCTCTGCCTCAAGAGTGGTACAACTTTCCAATCTGCCATAGTAACAAATCCAAGCACCCCTCTCATCCCGAAGGAGGCCTCCAAAGCCACCTGATCCATGGTTCCTGCTACAGCCATCAGAATTAGATTTTACTGCAGGGGGGCAAATCCACTTAATTAGTGTAAAAGGGGACATAGGATTGATGATGGATATGCTGAAAGCAAGATTAATCTCAGAAGAATAATCTAAAATGAATTTCAGGCTGTCAAAAGGATTTGAAGCCTTATTTTCAGAATTCAACTTCTCCTTCATTCAAACTGCTATTTAGAAGCATACCAGCAACTCTGATCTTCCATCAACCTTGGAGCCAACAAAGTGCTTCACACATTTGCTATGTATTCCTCCTTTTGGTTGAATTTGAATTTAATTGGCTTGAAACTTTAACCGCATTTGATAGCTTCTCTTCGAACATGGATTTGGATGCTGAAATGTCTTCTTAATTCCTTTCCACGTTTCCTTTAACATTCGTTTGTGCCGTTATGTGTCATTTTATTGATTAATTTAAGAGTTACGCTAGGACCCCAAATAAATTATCAAATTTTTTATCAAATCTCTCACACCCATGTGAGAGGTTTGGTAAAAAAAATTGATAATTCATTTGGGGTCTATAGCATTTTCCTTTATTTAATTTGGGCACCAACAATTAATTAGTTGGATTTGGAGATGCAGCTGCGCAGTAGCACCTGCTGCACTCCCAAAACGACGTCATTTTGGGCTCCAAGGTTATTTCAAAAATTTCCAACGGTACTGAGGTTTGATCCCTTAACCACTCCCACAGCTACAACGCTCTATACCACCGCACCACCTTGTGTCCTCGATATTATAAAGCACACATATATTATTTATACCTTATAACATATATTATTTATACCTTATAAATATACAGTACGCAACAGTTCCATTTTGGAAATCTTATAGCAGTTCCATTTTGGAATTTTGTTTTTTTTTTTAAATCTTAAAAATCAAAACTACACTATTTAAGATCTTATCATTTATTTTACTCTAATTTATTTTTATAATCTCAAACAAACTCTCAACTATCAATTTCTCAAAACCCTAAAAAGTTTGTTCTCATCGGCTAACCATCTTTCTACCTTCGTCAAAGACTCTCTATCGCTTGCACCATACTATTCAGGTTTGTACGAATACAACATATTTGCTCTTTGAATATTGGTAGGCCTCAACAAAAAACATATAATTTTCTTCAATATTGTGATTGTGATTGGTTGGTTTTTTTTCCAGTAAAATGTTATGAGTTATTTTTTTTTCTTTGTCTTCAGAACTATTGCTTTCGTTATTAATACTAGATGCTAGATGTGTCTACCTTTATTGTTGCCCCTTTGTGCATTGTTTTGTTTAGTCTCTACAGTTTATTTATTTATTTATTTTTTGACATCAATAAAGTGAACAATAAAATATATAAATAAATGAATACAAAATATTCTAAAATTAATGAATGACTAGATTTAGGATTTTTTATTGTTTAACTTTTATTTCATATTTTCAAAACTAAGAACAATAATGTTACATCTATCATATTGTTATACCATATTATATTTATCCTTTTATTTGTCAACAACATATTGTCGTAATGATGAATTTTGTGGAATAAAAAAAGGTGAATCTTAATTCTTTCAATTGGTCAATTGGTGATTGCTCTTTGTCAATTTTTTTCTCTGCCATTAAATGTTAGGTTGTTTTGAGGTTAGAAACATTGTTTTTTTAATCAAAAGGCATTATGTTCTAGAGAATATGTTATGCTACTTCAAAATTAGAGAAGATAATTCTAAAAAATTTAATAGTAAAACTTGGCATCTTATTAGATAAGTAGAATAAAAAAATTATAAAAATTATAAACAAAGACTAATATTTTATTATTTATTTATTTATTTATTTATTTATTTATTTACAGTGACATCTATATAAATTTTATGTCATGACAATCTCAAAAAATCTTACCTTACTTTTATATTTGTTCTCAATTTTTTAGATTTGTTGGTGTTAGAATGGAGAATGGTGGACATGAGGGTTGTAGCAAAGATATGGGGGAGTTGACCAAAGATAAAACACCATGTCTTGGCATAGAATTTCATTTAGAGGAAGTCGCATATCAATTCTATAGTGAATATGGAAGGATTATGGGGTTTGGCATTAGAAGAGATTACCATAGCAAAAGTAGAAAAGATGGTGCTATGATTAACAGGAAGTTTGTTTGTTGTAAGGAGGGAGAAAAAGAAAAAGATAAATGGTACATGATTGTAAATCATCCTAAACATAAGACAAGAACAAAGTGCAATGCATTTATGTATGTATCTTTGGATCGAGACTTGTCAAAGTGGATAGTGAAAAAGTTTGATGACAACACTACAACAAAAAAGGTCTATGGTGACGAAAACTCATGACGAAAAAATATTTTGTCTCCAAATATACATGTTTTAGTGATGAAAATAAGATTACGTCTCTAATTATACTATTTTTAGAGACGAAAACAAAATTTCGTCACCAAATGCATAAAATAAATAAAATAATAGGTGACAAAAAAAATTTTCACCGCTAAATTTTATTTTTCGTCACAAAACAAATTCCCGCCCTTAGAAATTTGGTGGAAAATTTCGGCGCCCATATTAGAGACGAAAAGTTTCGTCACCATTATAAAAATTTTCAGAGACAAACTTATTTTCGTCACCTATAATTTAAGGAGACAAAATGACGCCGTTTTGTTTTCCCAAATCACTCTTCTCTCTCGCGCTATTTCTCTCACTCTCTCACTCAGTCTGTCTGTCTCTCTCTCTCTCTGGTCTGAGCTCGTGAAACCCTCTCACCGATCTCTTTCTTGCCCTCTCACATGCATACGAGCACTGCTGAAAACCCTCTCTCTCTGTCCGAATCACACCACTGGAAGCCCTCTCTCTTCGTTCGAATCGCACCACCAAAAGCCCTCTTCTCCGTTCGTTTTGCTTCACTGATGTGGCACCACTGGAAGCGCTCTTCTCCATCTATTTCACACCAGGTATCTTCTTTTCTATATATATATATATATATGTACACTTTTTGTGGTTAAAGATTTGTATGCGATTTCCCTCATTTTTTTTTTCGATTTCCAATTGGGTAAATTGTTGAATGCGATTTGTTCCTACTCTGTTTTGAGGTTGTGGTATGCTGGTATGCTCTGATTTGAGGTTGCGGTTTAATTGATTAGCTGCTGTGAGGCTTGGTGGTTATCTCTGTTGTTGTTGGTGTTGCTTGGTTTTATGTAAAAAATGGGAATGCAACTAGTTAGTCTCCATATGCCAAGTTTGGCAAAGGATTTACAAATACTTGATCAGGTTCTGCCATTAGAATGTATCTGCATCAGTCATAAATAAGTTCAGCTTGAGATTTTACAAAGAAAGAATGAAAATAAATCTAAATTATCAAAAATAAGAGACTCACTCTTCCTCTATTGTTGCCTTTTCCAGCCATTGCACAAAAGCCCATGGTCTATTTAAGACAATGTAACCCTAGATACAACATGTAAATGCAGTGTAAACTCTTTTCTTTTTCATTTGTAACTTTCAAAAAAAAAAAAAAAGAACTTTTCCATATTATATACGTTCACACCCTCTTTTGCATATCCAATCCATCTTAAATGAGGCCAACTATAATTTGGAAAAATATACAGTAACCTAATAAATACTACAAGGATTTGTTACCACCACTTCTAATATGAATTTTAAGAAAAATACCCTATTTTGGTTTCTTCAAGAAAAAAAACTACCATTGTAGCTTCCTACTAAACATTCTTCTAATCCTCCACCCGTGTCTTGGATTGATGCCATTCCCCAATTTTTCCATATGTCTGTTGGCACCCTGAATTATTGCTGACTAGAATTAACTAACTTAGCAAGGATGTCTTAATCAACATACTACCAGGAACTACAACACTCAAACCAATGAAAACCAAAACAAGCAAACCTGTATCATGAAGTCTTTACAAAGAGTATGTCTTACACCATGTAATGCAGATGCTACAGCATATACATACCTTAGTCAACAAAGAAATGGCAGAAAAGGTAATATATCAGCATTCAGCACATTTCGAGTACCCATCCAAAAGCTTTATCAGTCTCTGGGTCATCTTTAATCCTCAATGAAATATTCATCCATGTGGGTGCAATATTTTCCAGAATAGACTGCAGTAATTACATTGGATAAGACCACACTATTAAGGCAATTTCATTTATGCTCCTTTTGTTTCGATGGAAAACATTTTCTACATAAAACTTTTTAAAAAAATATTTTCTGGAGAAAACTTTTTCCAATTTTAGTTGTATCCTTGAAACTAATATACTGATGGTTATATTAGTGGCAGTGGTATTTGTAAGACTTCAGTCCGGAACACATTTTTCATATTTTGAAAGTGGAGAACATTTGCTACCCGAATAGACTTGTTTTCTTTTGATCATGGAAAACATTTCCGTTTACTTTTGTTTACGTAATGCAGAAAACATTCCCAAACAAATGGAGCATTATTGGAGGGGAAAAAAAGAAGAAGAAGAAAGGTCAGCCTTGACAATTATCACTACTATATTACTTTTTAATGATTTAATCACAACAAGAATCAGTAGATTTTGCTTTTATTCTTACGTGAGAAGCATTTAAAATTCCTTAGGTGCTTCTTATGTGAAGAAAATTATTAGAATCAAACCAAATTACTAGTTAAAGCAACATTAGAATATAAGCTACTCTACCTTTTTGATAATTACTGGAGAATTACCGATTGGATCAATTTCAGTGTAGTCCCTTTTCTTTGGGATAATATTTCCTTATAATTTTTTCATTCTTAGCCACAGATGCACCTTATAGCAAATGGCAGTGCTAGATCATGTATTATTGGTATAAGAAGGTTAAAGCCATGCCGAGTGTAATAACCCTCACCATTGATTACTGATAACCTTACTGATTATTGTTAAACTGAGACTGATTATGATAAGTAATTGAATCAACTGAAATACTGAACAGACTGACTGAAATCTGGAACTGAATTGACTGAGTATATCTATTTAATTGTATATCTATCTGTTGTCTGTTTGATTATCTGTTTGTGTTTTATGTTTAAACTGCAAATTGAAGTCCTTATCGACGGGCGAGTCTGAAATTGATTAATGATATGTGTTAATCATAATTTATATGATTTTATGGTATATTCATTTAAGATGTGATTTGGTATGATTAAATTAGATTAAAATAAGCTTAATGTCAAGAGTTGGCCTAATTACCATTTTGCCACATGAGGGGCCCACTACCTAGACTATATTTGAGCCTCATTATACACTTAGGCAACATTTCATCAGTCCATTTCTTGTTCTTGCCGACTTGAGAGGGAGAGAGGTAGAGAAAGCTTGAGTTCTTCACAAATTGGCTTAGAGACTTGTAGAGATTGAAGGGATTCTTGCATATTGTGCTTCCATTCTTGTAATTGAGGACCAAAGGTAGAGTGACTACCTTCTTAATTATGAATTCAAGTTAGTTTGTACATGGTTCATGGTAGATGAGAGCCTAAGGCCATAAATTGGAGTTAAATTGTTGCCATGAAGCTTAATTGTTGCATGCATGTATATATATTGAAGTTTTGAGGTGGTAGTTCATAATTCCTCACATGCATGTCCATGTTTTGAGAGTAGACCATGATTTCATCTTGCTTTTGTAAAAGTTGGCTCTTTAGAGCATGTATTTAAGGCTTGAAAAATTGTTTAAAGTCTTGCATGTTAAATTGAAATCATGTCCATGAATTTGGTTTGAAAATCATGTTGAATTGATCTTCCCTTGGGCCTTGATTTTACAAATTGAGCTTTAAATCATGTTATTCTATGTATTTACAAGTGTTTTCCAGAAAATTAGCCCAAGAGGAGCGAAATTTATGCATTAAAACTTAGTTTTGAGCTTGAGGTTCAAATCTGGAATTTCCAGATTTTGGACCCACGCTCGAGCGAGGAACTCCACGCTCAAGCGTACACTCTGTGATCATGCCTTCTGCTCGAGTGAGTAAAGTGACGCTCGAGCGTGAAATGCGTGCATCCAGTACTTTGCATGAGCTTACAGTTCGCTCGAGCGAGAGAATTCACGCTCGAGCGAGGACTTGTGTCTCATGCTCGAGCGAGGGTCGAGTGCCCGTCGAGCGTGAATTTTGAGCATCCAGTATTTTCACTGTAGCTTGCAGTCCGCTCGAGCGACGTAAGTCACGCTCGAGCGGAGATCCTTTGTCTACATGTCCGCTCGAGCGTAGAAAGCCACGCTCGAGCGAGACCCCTGTTTTCTGAAAATTTTGAAAAGTGTTTCTAACTGCAACTTTGCACCCTCTTTCCATCCTAGGCATTCCTAGGGCATGTTTAAGGCATCTTAATGAGGGTATTGATTTAGAACCACACCGAGGCAAATTAGGGATTAAGTTATTGTTTCCCAACTGTATAACTTAGTGTGTGTTCATCCTGTAAACTGTGTAGGGTTGGCATCTGGGGACGTGCTCTAGCCTAATTGTAGCCCAAAACTCTGTGAGTAACAATTGTGTAAAGATATGTTCAACTGTGAATATTTCTGACTATTTAACTGAACTGCTTTCTGAACTGATACTGTTAATCGAATGAATGTATGTCCTATATTCTGAACTATATTGTGGCATCCTTAGCAACTACTGTTTACTGTTACTGTTACAGAGATCTCTGTCGGTTCCCTTGTTGGAACCACTACTGTTTACTAATTGATGGCCATCATTTACTGTTCGGTCTTTTAAGACCTACTGTTTACTGTACTGCTATGCTAATGGATGTACCACATATGACTGTTATGACTGAATGACTGTTATACTGAATCAATGAACTGTTTTCATTACTATAAGGACATTCATTCTCAACCTCTTTATGCATTATGTTATTCACTGGGCTTTAGCTCACTGTTTATATATATATGTAGGTGTTCAGGCACTAGACCGGAGCTAGGAGCGTGGGTTAGACTCCCCTTTTTGTCAAGCCAACCACCGTGCCTCACCGCGAGGTTCCAAGTCTGCCAAGCTATGGCTTAGGGGTGTTTTACTTTCCCCCGTCTGTCTCTGTATTTGTCTCGTGATACTGCATAGACTGATAGCACTGTACTGTACTGTTTATCAGGGATTAGGTCCCTGTTCTGATCGACTGTAAATATTGTACATACTGTTTGTACTGTTCATGTATCTATGTATATGTATGGAAAGTATTTTTGCATTCAGACTGTCACAGCTCATTGGACATTGTTTATTTACTGTATTGGCTTCCGCCAGCCCCTGTACTCTGTATTACTGTATTACTGTTAAGCAGGCCTTTGGTAATCTCGGATTACTGGCCGGTTACGGTACTAAACCCATAGGGGCGGGTTTGGGTCGTGACACCAGGTTCTGATATGGGAGGATTCACTAGGGTTTTGCATTCAGGAAATCCAGACAATTTGATGAAGGAGATTCCAACTTTTGTGGTTGACCCTTTTCCAGACGGGCTGGATTGGGTAAGAATCTTTTTTTTTTTCTTCAGTACTTAGGACTTGTTGTTATACATTCTCTAGTTTTTTTAGTAACTGCTATTACTTTATTTACATGTGGTTTGAATTTTATAATTTCAAAATGAAATGAGTCCGATTTTAAATGCTTTCAATGAGTTTTTGTTTATATGGAGATGATGTTATTGCTTTCTAATGATCTTATATGCTGTTTTTGGTTAACGGAAATAGTAGGTTGTGGTACCTAGAATCTCAAACTAATTTAGATTGGGCCTTTTCCTGTGTTCTCTTTTTCTCATCCACAACCTCATAACTAAAAATGTTTCTTTGGGATACAGTTTTTATTGAAACTCAAAAGCACTTTTAATAACTCTGTAATTTAAAGATTTTAAGGGATATACCAATTGAATTCTAGATTGAATTTGTGAGATCTCACACTTATTGAAATGATTAGCAATAAAAGATCTCTACTTCTTTCACTCAAATGGGTGTCCAACCAAACTGAATAACACATACAATTTTATAAATTTTGTCCATCCAGTAAAGAATATTTGATTTGCAGATCCATAATGGGGGGTAAGGTTGAATATCCAGACCCTACTTTAGTGGGAGTTTTGTACACTGGGTTTATCCATAATGTGAGATCATCCAACATCACATTTGAATTACTTTATATATATATATACAAATAGCATTATGAATGTTTTTAACCCCAGATCTGTGCTTAATCTTTTCATGTGTGTGTTATTCTTGGGTATTATAGAATAATTTCATATTATCTGATTTTCAGTTTTTCTTGTTGCTAGTGTTATGTTAACTGTGTTTAGTATTTCACAATGACTCAAACCAAATAATGCTAAGTTATAAATTTGAATACACTTTTAATTTCATATGCACTTTTTATTACATATATTAATATTAACTACCCAATGAGTAATGGTTAGCATTTTTGTAATGGTTAGCATTTTTCAAAAATCATTCTAACAGTAAATATTATACAAGCAAATTATTTTTACAGATTGTCTTTTTTTTTTTTTTACTAATTGAATTAACATCTATCATATTATTGTAATAGCTCCCATTTTAAATTCTAAAATTTTATTATTGTATCTCATGCCAAAATTAGATTTTTTTTTTTATAAAATTTAATAATTTATATAAGGTTATTATTCCAAATCATCATAAATTAGTTAACAAATTACTGGATCCACTATCCCAATCGGGTCTCATATTTGTATCTCCTTCTCATATTTGTAATTAGCCCCTTCGAAAACCAAGTCCAAAAATGCACCTTTTCACACTTAAGCTTCAAAAATAGGCCATCGGAGGCCAAAATCGTGCAACAGCCATGAGACGGCCAGGGAAACACCACAAACACCTCAGGAGGGACCAATGTGAGTTGTGAAAACTTACGGAACTAGCACGGGACTCCCGGTTTAAAAACTAAGTCCAAAAATGCACTTTTTCACACTTAAGCTTGAAAAATAGGCCTTCGGGGGCCAAAATCGTGCAACAGCCACGAGACGGCCCGGGTAACACCTCAAACACTCGGGAGGGACCAAAGTAAGTTTTGGAAACTTACGGAACTAGCACGGGACTCCCGGTTCGAAAACTAAGTCCAAAAATGTACTTTTTCACACTTAAGCTTCAAACTAGGCCATCGGGGGCCAAAATCGTGCAATAGCCACGAGACGGCTGGGGAACACATCAAACACCTCGGGAGAGTCCAATGTGAGTTGTGGAAACTTACGGAACTAGCACGGGACTCCCGGTTTGAAAACTAAGTCCAAAAATGCACTTTTTCACACTTAAGCTTCAAAAATAGGCCTTCGGGGGCCAAAATCGTGAAATAGCCACGACACGGCCCGGGTAACACCTCAAACACCTTGGGAGGGTTCAAATTAAGTTTTGAAAATTTACGGAACTAGCACGGGACTCCTGGTTCGAAAACTAAGTCCAAAAATGCACTTTTTCACACTTAACCTTCAAAAATAGGCCATCGGAGGCCAAAATCGTGCAACAGCCACGAGACGGCCCGGGGAACATGTCAAACACCTCGGGAGGGACCAATATGAGTTGTGGAAACTTACGGAACTAGCACGGGACTCTCGGTTTGAAAACTAAGTCGAAAATTACACTTTTTCACACTTAAGCTTCAAACTAGGCCATCGGGAGCCAAAATCGTGCAACAGCCATGAGACGGCCTGGGGAACACATCAAACACCTCGGGAGGGACCAATATGAGTTGTGGAAACTTACAAAACTAGCACGGGACTCCCGGTTTGAAAACTAAGTCGAAAAATGTACTTTTTCACACTTAAGCTTGAAAATAGGCCATCGGAGGCCAAAATCGTGCAACAGCCACAAGACGGCCCAAGGAACACCTCAAACACCTTGGGAGGGACCAATGTGAGTTGTGGAAACTTACGGAACTAGCATGGGACTCCCGGTTTGAAAACTAAGTGCAGAAATTCACTTTTTCACACTTAAGCTTGAAAATAGGCCATCGGAGGCCAAAATCGTGCAACAGCCATGAAACGGGCCAGGAAACACCTCAAACACCTCGGGAGGGACCAATGTGAGTTTTGAAAACTTACGGAACTAGCACGGGACTCCCGGTTTGAAAACTAAGTACAAAAATACACTTTTTCACACTTAAGCTTGAAAATAGGCCATCGGAGGCCAAAATCGTGCAACAGCCATAAGACGGGCCAGGAAACACCTCGAACACCTCGGGATGGACCAATGTGAGTTGTGGAAACTTACAAAACTAGCACGAGACTCCCGGTTTGAAAACTAAGTCCAAAATTGCACTTTTTCACACTTAAGCTTGAAAATAGACCTTCGGGGGCCAAAATCGTGCAACATGCATGGGACGGCCCAAGGAATACTTCAAACACTTCGGGAGGGACCAATGTAAGTTGTGGAAACTTACGGAACTTGCACCGGACTCCTGATTTGAAAACTAATTCAAAAAATGCATGTTAAATTGTATATTTTATGGATAAGATAATAATTGTCTAATTGGCATTTTTTTTTTCTTTTTATTTTTTCATTTTTTTACAGATTCGAGATTTGATATGGACATGTTTGGTAATTTGGAGGGCAGATGGTAGCTCATTTTGTGTTTTTGTTCATATTACCTTACATGTATTTTGGTTGCGTTGTAAATTTTATATTTTTGTTGGTATTACAGGGCATGTTAGGTAATCCGCCCTTGATATTTTATTTTTATTGATATTAGTAGACATGTTTTGTTGTTGGATATTAGAAAATGTGTTTGGTAATCCGCATGCGGTTGATATGATATTTTTGTGGATATTAGAAGACATGTTTATAATCCGTATGCAGTTCATATTGTATTTTTGTGGATAGTGCTGAAATTCGATTGTGATGTTTATAAAAATGAACAGATTTTTGTATTGATTTGTAATAGATATTTTATTGAACAGGTTATTGAAATGAGCAGGGAATTGTTACTGAAAAGAAAAAAATTCGGAAGAAAATAGTACCCCCATTTTCAAATTTTTTTATTTTTATTAGTGACGAAATAAAAAATGTCGCTATTAGTTTTCAAAAAATATGACGAATAATTTTGTCACTAATGATATAATACGAAACAAATAATTTCGTCACATTTGCTGAATATTTCGTCTCTAAATTGAAATATTTGGTGACAAAATGTTTTTTGTCATTGAAGAATTTTCTTTTCTGCTCATTTTAGTGACGAATTTTTTTGTCACCTTAATCCATATCATTGGTGAGGAAAACTTTCATCACTAAAATCTATTTGGTGACGAAATATTTTGTCGCAAAAAACAATTAAAATAAAATATTATTTAGTTTTGGCGATGAAATTGATGTTATAGAGGACAAAGAATTCAACATTCAGCGACGAAACATTTCATCGCCAAAAATCAAAAATAGGCGACGAAACTGTTTTTCGTCACCAGGTACTTTCAGCGACGACGTATAGGCCACGAACGTGGTGACAAATTTTTTTCGTTGCAGATCACTTTAGTGACGAAAATTTGATGTTTGGAGACAAAATCAGTCTGTCACCAAAGGCCTTTTTTGTTGTTGTGCAACCACAACCATCCTTTGCATCTTCCTCAGTGCACAGATTTGATACCATCTCAAAGAAAGTTATGTCAGGCTCAGGCTTTGAATGTTGATATAGCTGATGACACTGGTATCTCTCTTAAAGCATCACATGATCTCATTAGTGCCTCAGCAGAGGGAAAAGAAAATTTGGGATTCACAAGAGAAGACCAAAAAAGCTACTTGTGTGGAAAAAAAACAACGAAATTTGCAATATGGAGAAGCTGGGAGTTTACTAAGATATTTTCAGCAACAAACAGCTGAAAACCATATTTTTACTATGCAATTCAATTAGATGTGGATGACATGATTACCAATATTTTTTGGGCTGACCATGAGATGATTACAGATTATGAACTTTTTGGTGATGCCGTTTCATTCGACACAATATTTCTCACAAATAAGGAGTATCGGCCACTAGCTTTAACCACTTTAGAAAGACAGCGATTTTTGGTGCCTCATTATTATATGATGAAACTACAAGTTCATTTGAGTGGTTATTTGAAACCTTCTTGCATGCAATGTTAGGGAAAGAGCCTACCAGTTTTTTCACAAACCAAGATCAGGCAATTACTTAGGCAATATCTGAAGTCATGCCTAAGGTTTTCCATGGATTATGCAGTTTTCACCTAATGCAAAATGCTTTGAAGCATTTAGGGTACTTGTATAAGAGTGGTTCAAAATTTGGTAGTGATTTCAAAGCTTGTATTTTTGGATGCGAGGATGAACACGAGTTAATTGAAGCTTGGGATTCTTTGATTGATAAATACAACTTGTATAAGAATGCGTGGATAAAGAAGACTTGGGAAAAAAGAGAGCAATGGGCGTACGTATACATGGAATACTTGTTCACTGCAAGAATGCGAAACACCCAACTTAGTGAAAGCATGAACACAACATTAAAAAGGTATTTGCAAGCTGATCATAATATTGTTCAATTTTTTACCCACTTCAATCGGATTGTTGTAGATAAGCAGTATGAAGAAGTAAAAGCTATATATAATTCTAGGCAACAATTGCCGAGAATGAAATTGAAAAGGTCTCCAATTTTGAATCAAGTTGCGAATTTGTACACCCCTCATATCTTTGACTTATTTCATAATGAGTTGGATATGTCTCTTTCTTGTCGAGTGAAGCAATGCCATGAGTTAGAAGGAGAAGTTCGGTACATGATTAGCTTGTATGGTGATGATAGAGAGTATATTGTGGAGGGTAATATGGAAGTCAATGAGTTAGGAGGAGAAAAAATTTGTCAAAAAATTCGTTGCACTTGTCAAAAGTTTGAAAACATTGGAATTTTATGTGGTCATGCAATTAAAGCACTTGATAGAATGAATGTTACGGAAATTCCTGAGAGGTACATATTAGGTCGATGGAGATTAGATGCCAAGAGTGGTGAAATTAAGGGAGGAAAAGTTGAAGTGGATGAGAATGATCCCAAGTTAGAGATATCAGCACATTATAGGGATCTTTGTCCTAGGATGGTAATGCTAGCAACTCAAGCATCTGTTCATAAGCCGGCTTATCAATTGGTTGATGAAGGGATTAAGGAACTGTGTACAAAAGTGAATAAACTTATGGTATCATTTGATGATTTGGGTGATTGTGGTAGTGGAAGCAACATTGATATGACTTCTAATCCTAACTTTGCACGAGTTAAAGGCTTAAAAAAAAAAAAAAAAAAAAAAAAAAAAAAAAAAAGTGGACAGAAGGGTGGGGGTAGATTAAAACCTTGGTCTGAGAAGACTAATAAGAGGAAAAAATTATTTCACAACCTACCGACCTTAGTAACGTATTGTTCACAATTTTTGCTTTCTTTTAGACTCATACAATGTATTGATAAATGTTATAATTTGTTTAGAAAATGGGTCAATCAAGCAACACGTTAATTGTTCAAAGTTCCTCTTTATGCCGCTCATAGGTTAGATTTTATTTTTTATACTTAAATTTTCTTATAATAGTATATTTACTTCTAACAATATTTTATGAATTAGGATGTTGGGATACCCTATTGGCCACAATTAATGAATTATGATCACAATCTTTTCAAGCTTGACGATACTAACATTGCGTGCTCATCAAGTTACCCACAATCTACCCCTTTATCTTCACAACTATTAGTTAATCCACAAACTTCTTAGGTATGCAATTTAAGTTTGTAATGTAGTTTGTTTTTAATAAAAAAAAAATTGATTCCAATATATTCTCTCACACTTATTCATTTTTATTTTTTTAGGGGATGTCATTTGATGAAGGAGAGCTCAATCCCACGGGGGACGAGTCATTCTTAGATAATGAAACTTTTTAAAAATTTTGTAGTCATTCAATACCTCCCCCACAAAATTGAAATGTAGTATTTTTATTTTATTTTTTATCGTAATTCTTAGGTAATGGTTTTTTTTTTTTTTTTTTTTTTTTTGAGACATATTTTGAATATTTCAAATGGGTTTTATAGAATTTTGTTTGAGCCTTGGAATTTTTTTTAGTGTTGTTTTGGATGGACATATTGTAGTTTTTGGCAAAACTTGATAATTATTATTTTTTAATTATTGATTTGATGAATTATATTGTTTATTCTTGAAGTAGTCATTTTGCTTCTTGTTTAGATGAATAAGTGCAAATATATATCGAATTGAGTGGCGTCATCAATTCATAAAAAATATAAATTAAATTAAATTAAATGGCCATTATTTATTCTCTCACTATGAAATTAAGAACCACAAAATAAAGTGAGATTATGACATTCACCTAATTAGATTTATATACATATAGTTTTTTTTTTTTTTTTTTCATGACACTGCAGGTGGGTATACATTTGAATAATTTAATAAATAATATATGTGTGCGTTATAATGTTGAGAACACAAAGTGGCGCAGTGGTTAGAGCGTTGCATCTGTGGGAGTGGTTAAGGGATCAAACCTTAGTACCGTTGGTATTGTTGGAAATTTTTGAAATAACCTTGGAGCCCAAGGCACGCAGCAAGTGCTACTGCGCGACTGCGCAGCAGCATCCCCAAATCCTTTTCAAACGTCACTTTTCCAACTGTCCACGTTCTTTGTCGGTCCACACGCCTACACTCTCTCCTATATATATCTCCCTCTTGCCCCACTATCTTCCATGATATTACAAGCATCACTATTATTGCATAGGGGTGAGCATGGTCCGGATTGGACCAGATTGGGGTAAAATCAAAACCAATCCGTTATCTACTGTTCCTGAAAAATTGGAACCAATCCAATCCGTTTAAATCATGGAACCAATCCGAACCAATCCATTTAAACACGAATTGGATCGGTTTAGGACCACAGATTCACATAATTAAATAACAAATATATATATAACACTTTAATTTCATAAAAACATAAACATAGCGCTATATTAGTTCTACAATAACAACATGTCTTTCTATAATAGTGACATACTGTTCTAGAATTTAAAAAACCATAAAAAAAACTAGTTTCGCCATAAGTATTTAGACCATTACAAAGTTTAAGTTTGAGTTTAGGTTTTGTATAGAATAAGAGAAGATACTGTGGAGGAGGATGTATAATAAAAATATAGACTATTTGTATACGGTCCGGATCGGTTCCAATCCGGAACCGTGGGGTTCAATCCGGAACCAATCCGTGGACTAGGGATTTTTAATTCTTCAATCCGGAACCGAACCACGGATTCAAAAAATCAATCCAAGCCTACTAGATTGGACTGGACTAAATCGGATTACAGATTTCACGGATTCCTTGCTCAGCCCTACTATTACAATCTCTTTTGTTTTGAATTCAATCTCCCTTGAGAAACACTCTCTCGGTGCAAGACTTCGAAATGGCTCCAGCACCGTCACCGTCAATGGACGCTGGATCTGCGTACTCATTGCCGATCTCTGGAGCTATCGTCTTTTCTTCGATTGTTTTGTCTCTTCTCGCGCTCATGAAGCACTAGATCTCCGATTCTTACAACAAATATATATATATATGTTGAATTTTTTTGGGATTGTTTATTGGAGAGTGATGGAGGATTCTTTATTCATTTATTTATCATTCTTTTTTTAGTTAGTTCCAGAGGGAATGATATGAGAGTGATTATACTTATTGTATACATGTTTATGTTAAAAACATTATTTAATTGTGGGGATATATTTTTGAGTACCAACACGTGGCAAGGTGACGCCGATGTATCAGCCGAGGTGCCACGTGTCCTGGTCGTAACGCCAAGATGATCTCGGCGTGGCTGAGGTTATCTCCGAAGATATCGGAATCTGAGATAAGCGGATAAGGGACAAGAATCCTAGAATGAGGAAGGACTTCAAGATAGATAAGGATAATGCTCTTAGGGAGTCTATCCTTATCTCTTGAGAAGTCCAAAGTAAGTACTGAATGGGAGTCCATAGAAGTCAAGCTTTTATCAGGACTAGGATTGAGTTAACTATAAAAGAGAGGCACCCCCGTGGGTCTAAGGCACGCTATTTATATTCTGAATAGTGAGTTTGCACTATTGATTATCTGTGAGAGATATACTGACTTGATCGTCAGAGTGCCCCCGGGTGGACAAACCACCGCCGGAATCTTCTCTTTCTGTTGCAGGTCAGACAGGTGCCATCTATTCTACTAGTGCTCTCCAACTGAATACTAAGTTGGCAGTGTGGTCGGAAAATCACCCACACAATTTGGCACCGTCTGTGGGAAAGAAAGTAGAATAGATGGCCAGTAACGGACAGAAGGAAAAGATTGGGGACGACACTCCTGCTGGGAGTGGGAGACCTATTGACCTTGATGTCGAAGGAGACAAGTCCAACGCAGAAACTCATGAGCAAACTCACGGGGTAAAAGACGTCGGCCAGACTGGCGACGTACCAAAGAAACCTGATCGAAGCGGGTACTGCAACGAAGGCGACCTCCAGGTATGGAAGGATAGGTGCCTACGGAGGGACGAAGAGGTAAAAGAGATGGCAAACAAATTGGTAGACCTGCAGTCGGTCGTCAATTTCATGATGCAAAATAACGTCATGCAGCCACCGTTCCCACTACAGGGCACGCCGATTCCAGCGGCCAATGCCCAGAAGGGAGGGCAGAAAACAATCCCCGGAGCCCCTCAGCACAACGGGAGCAAAAGACACTCTCACCGACCTTCCAGGGAGGTCGGATGAAGGGAGTTGAGAAGAGAAGAATCACGGAGGACGCATCGTACAAAGAAGGCAGACCCCAAAGGACATCGGCATGTTCAGGGGCAGGCATTGTGCTTCGACACAACTCATGGAGAGGGGTCGAAGAGGACTCACCACGAAGCTGAAAGTAGTGCACCAAAAAGACTGAAAGTAGGAGATGGCTGAGCTCCTGGGAGGACAAAAGAGGACTTAAGAGATTACCTCAAGAGAAAGCAACAGAATGCCGACGCCGAGGTAACCTCCCCAAATAAGCCGAGGACACCATTCTCGGTGGAATTGGACAGGTTTGAGGCGCCGAAGAGATTCAGTATGCCGAGGTTTCAAATATACGATGGTAAGTCAGACCCCAACTTCCACGTCAGATTATATTTAAACACAATGGCATTGTATAGTGGGAACGAGCCGTTGCTCTACAAAGTGTTCCCTTCATCCTTCGGGGAGATTACATCAGATTGGATCCACAAACTACCAAAGGGAAGCGTGAAGACTTGGGAAGGCCTGGCCGAGATGTTCGTGGCCAGGTTTGTGACAAACAAGCTGCAGCCATTAAGAGTGGATGCATTGAAGGCCTTAAAGATGAAGGCCTTAGGGCCTATGCAAAAAGATACTATGAGGTATTCAACCGAATACCAGAGTGTAATCAAGAAGTGGCGGTCATGTCATTCAAGAACAGTCTAAAAGACAACTGTCCACTACGGAGGTCTTTGGCAAAGATTTTGCCAAAAAGCATGGAAGAGCTCATGGCGAGAATCGAGAAGTATGCCAGAGCCAAGGAAGACACGTCGGGGACTAAGGAGATAAAGCAAGAGAAAGGAAACGGCTCGCCGAAGCGAGGCTAAGGTAACAACGGATCGAGAAAGCAAGAAGCAGAACTAAGGGCTGCACAGGCAGTGACAACTGTGTTCCGAATCCCAATTCACAAAGTCCTGGAACAAATTCGAAATCAACCCTATTTAAGAGCGCCAGAGAGGACTCCAGGAGAGTTCATGGGAAGAAACATTGGCAGGCATTGTGCCTACCACAATGAAGATGGGCATACAACTCAGGGTTGTAGAGCCCTGAAAACACACTTGGAAGACCTGGTGAGACAAGGACATCTGAGAGACCTTGTCGATGAGACCAGGACAAGAGAAGAATGGGCAAGATTGCCCCAGGCACCAGCAGCTCCGCCTCCCCCAGTATAGCAACCTCAGGCAGGAGGACCTCGGGTAGTCAATGTGATTAACTCGAAGGTCAACGAGAACGAAATCAGGGGGGAGACCCAGAAGGTGAAGCACCTGTAACATGTCTACCAAGTCGGGGAGAAGAGACATCGGGCAGAGGAATGCCAAGGACCAGTAGTGTCCTTTTCAGAAGCCGACCTTGAGATGGTACAGCATCTGCATAACGATGCATTGGTAGTATCCCTCCAGGTTGGGGAGTGCCAAGTAAAACGCATCCTGATTGACCAAGGCAGCTCTTGCGACATCATGTACGTTCGATGTTACAAGGAGCTCGGCCTTCATCCAGACGATATAGAGCAATCTAATAGCCCAATGGTCGGGTTCAATGGAACGCCGACATGGCCACTAGGAACAACCAGCTTGGAGGTGCAGGCAGGCACCAGGAGGATAACAACAGAGTTCACCGTAATCGACACACCCTCCCCTTACAACATCATCTTGGGAAGGCCATGGCTGCATGCAACGGGGGTAGTTCCCTCAACATTGCATCAACTATTGCGATTCCCAACGGAGCATGGGATAGAGGAAGTCAGAGGCGATCAGCTGTAGGCGAAGAATTGCTCCATGGCAGTAATGAAATCTAACTACAGCATACGAGAGCCAGAAAAGGCAGAAATTGAAGATGAGGACGTGGAAGTCCTAGAAGACGTCGGCAAGGAGCCAGCCGAGAAGAGCGAAGAGGCACTGAAGAAAATCCTCGTCCAGGATGGGGATGAAGAATACTTCTTTCTTCTCGGCTCGGGCTTAGCCAAAGAAGAGGAAAGAGAGTTGGAAGCTTTTTTGAGAGCAAATATTGAGGTGTTTGCTTGGACACCTTACGAAATGCTTGGCATTGACCCCGAGGTCACTTGCCACAAACTGAATGTTGACAGGTCGGCCAAACCTGTAATTCAACGAGCCAAAAGACCGACGTTGATGCACGTCGAAGCAGTAGAGGAAGAAGTAGACAAACTTCTGGAGGCTAGGGCCATTAGAGAAGTTCACTACCCGACATGGCTATCCAATACAGTGGTGGTAAAGAAGAAGAACGGTAAATGGAGGGTCTGCGTAGACTTTACCAGCCTTAACAAAGCCTGTCCCAAAGACAGCTTTCTCCCTTCAGGGCATGGAAGAATGAGCTTCCTAGATGCCTACAGGGGGTACCACCAGATAGCCATGTACCCCCCAGACGAAGAGAAGACCACGTTTATCACCCCAAAAGGCTTGTACTGTTACAGAGTAATGCCTTTCGGGTTGAAAAACGCAGGAGCAACTTACCAAAGGTTGGTAACCAAAATGTTCAAACACCTGATTGGCCGAACAGTAGAAGTCTACATCAACGACATGGTCGTTAAGACCAAGGAGCCTGAGGGTCATCTCGCCGATCTAAAAGCAGTCTTTGAAATCCTTAAAACATATCGGCTCCGACTCAATGCATCGAAGTGTGCATTTGGAGTTGGATCTGGTAAGTTTTTAGGATACCTGGTGACCAGAAGGGGCATTGAGGCAGCCCAGATCAGATCAAGGCCATCCTAGAGTTGAAGTGCCCGACGTCGGCAAAACAGGTGCAGATGCTAACTGGAAGGGCCGCAGCCCTGAACAGGTTCATAAGCAAAAGCTCAGACAAGTGCAAACCTTTCTTCAACTTAGTGAAGAAAGCCACGGACTTTCTTTGCACAGAGGAGTGCGAAGAAGCATTAGCCGATCTGAAGAAGTACCTGACCATAGCTCCAGTTCTTTCGAATCCAAAACCCAGGGAGGAGCTGTTCCTGTACTTGGCAGTTTCAGAACATGCGATAAGTGCAGTACTAATCCGAGAAGAAAAATGGGAGCAAAGGGCTATTTACTATGTAAGCAAAACCCTAGCCGACACAGAAACGAGGTATCTACCCTTAGAGAAATTGGCACTGGCTTTAGTAATGGCTTCAAAGAAGTTGAATCATTACTTCCAGGCCCATAAAATTGTGGTACTGACAGAACATCCATTGAAGTCCCTATTGCAGCAGGGAGACTTAACAGGAAGAATAGCCAGATGGACAGTCGCCCTAGGCCAGTATGATCTGGAGTACAGGCCTAGAACAACAATCAAAGGCCAGGTTTTGGCCGACTTCGTGGCCGAGTTCACACCAGAATCCATCAAACATCGGGCTCCGTTGAGCCAAGATAAACGATGTCCAAACAAGCAAGGAGAAGCCCAGCCAAAGACAAAAGAACAAAGGAAAGAGGACAAACTCAGACCCTGCAGCATTTACATCGGCGACTCCTTTCGATTGTTTGTTGATGGGAGTTCAAACTGACAAGGAGCAGGGGTAGGAGTAGTACTGATATCCCCAAATGGGCAGGTACTAGAACAATCGATTCGTTTGGGGTTCAAGGCCTCAAACAATGAAGCAGAATATGAAGCACTCATTGCAGGACTAAAACTGGTAGCAACAGTACAAGCAGATGAGGTAATAGTTTTTTGTGATTCACAACTAATAGTCAATCAGGCAACAGGAGAAAATACAGCCTGAGATGAAAGAATGTCGGCATATGCAAAGGAGGTCATCAGGTTGGCGGCCTTATTCCAGAGCTGCCGACTACTCCAGGTAAACCGAGATGATAACAGCCACGCCGATGCGTTGGCCAACCTAGCTAGTGCAGTACAACCTGGAAAAGCAAGGACAATAATGATCGACTACTTGTCGGGCCCGAGCATTGAACCAGTAACCACAGAGCGTGAAGCAATGTGCGTAGACATGGGATCAAGCTGGATGGACGCAATTGTTGCGTTCCTTAAAAAAGGAAAGCTGCCAGATGACCGCAAGGAGGCACACAAGATCAGATTGAAGTCGACAAGATTCAGTTTGACAGCAGAAGGACATCTCTACAGAAGGTCCTTCACTGGACCCCTTTTAAGGTGCGTACACCCTCTACAAGTCGAAGATTTTTTATATGAAATACATGAAGGAATTTGTGGAAGCCACGCTGGGGGCAGATCACTCGCTCATAGGGCCATCACCCAGGGGTATTGGTGGCCTTACATGCAGAAAGATGCAGAAGCCTATGTAAAGAAGTGTGAATAATGCCAAAGGTTTGCGCCTCTGATACACCAACCAATAGCAGACCTGAACCTTGTATCCAGTCCTTGGCCATTTGCCCAATGGGGCATGGATCTCATCGGGCAACTGCCCCAAGCAACTGGACAAAGGAAGTATTTGTTGGTAGCAACAGATTACTTCACTAAATGGATAGAAGCTGAACCTCTTGCTAAGATCCGAGATGTGGACGTGAAGAACTTCATTTGGAAGAAATTATCACCAGGTTTGGGATTCCAAGAGCAATTGTTGCAGACAATGGAACTCAATTTGACAGTAAGCTAATCAAGAACTTCTGTGCAAAGTTCAAGATCAAGAACTACTTTTCAACCCCAAGCTTTCCACAAAGTAATGGACAAGCAGAAGCATCCAACAAAGTAATTCTGGATGGGATAAAGAAGAGGCTGCAGGCAGCAAAAGGAAAGTGGGTAGACGAATTGCCCAATGTACTCTGGGCATATCGGACTACGCCGAGAAGATCAACAGGGGAATCACCCTTTGCCATGGCTTATGGCACAGAAGCAGTCATTCCGCTAGAGGTCGGCATCCCTAGGATCAGAACCCAGGGGGTAGAGAACGGGACTAATGATGTACTCTTAGCCCGAGATCTAGACCTTCTAGAAGAACGAAGGGAGAAAGCTGCAATTCAGCTCGCAACATACCAGCAACAGCTTGCCAGAGCTTACAACAAGAAGGTTAACCCAAGGGAATTTCAGATTGGTGACCTCGTCTTAAGAAAAGTCGTTAGCAACAAGAAGGATCCCAGAGAGGGCAAGCTTGGCCCAAATTGGAAAGGACCCCACAGAATCATCTCGGTGCTGGGCAATGGGGCATATCGGCTTGAAGATAATGAGGGCAAAGAGCTGCCAAGGCCTTGGAACACTTGTAATTTGAAATTTTTCTATCATTAGAATTTCTTTGTTCCTTTGCCATTTGTCGAAGTAAATAAATAAAGATTCAGCTGGTTCTATTTTCAAGATACTTGACATTGTCTCTAGAATACATGCATAATAAGAACCCAAGTGGAACTCAGGTTCACATTAGGGGGCAGAGAGAAGAAGAATATGTTTAACACTTGTTGAAATTTGTGGACAATTTACAAGTTGAAGTTAAACCGAAATCATTGTTTAACACTTGTTGAAATTTGTGGACAATTTACAAGTTGAAGTTAAACCGAAACCATTGTTTAACACTTGTTGAAATTTGTGGACAATTTACAAGTTGAAGTTAAACCGAAACCATTATTTAACACTTGTTGAAATTTATGGACAATTTACAAGTTGAAGTTAAACCGAAATCATTGTTTAACACTCGTTGAAATTTGTGGACAATTTACAAGTTGAAGTTAAATCGAAATCATTGTTTAACACTTGTTAAAATTTGTGGACAATTTACAAGTTGAAGTTAAACCGAGATCATTGTTTAACACTTGTTGAAATTTGTGGGCAATTTACAAGTTGAAGTTAAACCGAGATGATGTCTAACACTTGTTGAAATTTGTGGACAATTTACAAGATTGAGGACTTAGGTTAAACACTTGTTGAGATTTTATATTTACAAGGTGAAACCAAGATTACGCCGAGAAAGGTAGTTAGGTACTTGCCGAGATAAATCATCAGTTTGTACAACCGAGGTGTGTCACCCCGAGAAGGTTGCACAAGGATTGAAGTGTATATTGAAGATATGCAAAATATTCTAAGTATGAAAGCATACAAGGCAAACATACAAGCATTCAAAAGCAAAAGAGTTGTATTAAGAGAACATCGACGATGTAAAGAGTTTTACATTACTTCAGAAAGGGAAAAAACTAAACATAAAATTAAGGCTCCTTAGCAGTAGCAGTTGGTTGAGTTTGAAGTTCAGACGATTGTTGAGAGGACACCTCGGCAGCCTTTTCCGCTGCGAGCTTGGCATCAATTTGGGCAAGGGTTTCGTCAAGGCTCTTGTCGGCAAAGGGGACGTCGGCTGATGTCTTCTCAGGAGCGGCATCTCTGAGAACCTCATCACCCTCTTCATCTTGAGTCAAGTCTAGGACTTGCTCATTCTGAGAAGGGGACTTGGCCCCATCAGCATCTTTTGGATTTCTCACCAAGGTCTCCTCTTAGATTCGAAGTCATCATCAGATTGAGCTTGAGCTGGAGTTGGAGTTGGAGGGAATGGAAAAGGAATGGCGTCGGCGTTTCTCAAAGGCGAGTCCTTAGGAACATTAAGCTTTTTTAGAAGGGACATCCAACCAAGGGTGAAACCCTTGTTGCATGCCTCCTTCACTTGCTTTTCGTAGGCCTCCGTGACATCAGCCATGCCCTGGGCATACGCCTTCTCATCGGCATTCTTGATTTCGGCCTCTTTGGTGGCCAGGGCGTCTTGAAGCTCCTTTTGGGCCTCGGCCATCTTGTCCTCGGCCTCTTTTAGCTAGGCTTGAAGGACTTTGTTTATCGCCTTAGCAGCACCCACCTTTTCTTCAGCCGCGTCCTTTTCTTTGATAGCGACCTCGGCCTGATCCTCCAGGGTCTTCATCTTTGACTGCAAATTTTTATTAATTTTCTGAAGACTAGAGATCTCCCTCTTCTTCTCGGCCAGCTTCTCCCGGTTCTCAAAAGATTGAACAGAGAAAGAATGGGCATGCTGGATGGCCTGAAAAAAACACAAGACAAAAGTTATTGCAAAAATCTTCTAAAGTACAGGAAAGGAAAAAATTGCCAAGTAAGGACACTCACTTGAACAGAACGCTGGAGCATCAGAGCATAATTTTCATATTCGCTCAACTCGGCATTCCGATCAAGATCGCCGGGCAGAAGTAAAATGGTACTGAGCGCTACGCCGATGTTGATGTCATCGGCACTATCAGTAGCCAAGACTGGCTTATCCTCCAGAGTGATTTTTGGGGCCCAGGGGGCAGTATGTTTTTTAGACCCCGAGGTTGTTGCAGAAGATGACCTCAGCTTTTTTGATTTTGGCGATTCGGATGGTTGGGCCTCAGAGCGCCTCTTCCCAGTAGAGGGTTGAGATTTGTCACTCTCAGCCAACTTGGAGATCGGCAAAGTATCCTCAGACTCAATCTGAGTAACTTTAGCCTTTGGCTGAACCTTTTTTATTTTTTTTTGCTTTGGAGGCTGGGTTGGAACTGGTTGAGCATCAACATCAGTTGGAATGTTAGATAGGAGATCTTTGGCAACTGGTTTTAGGCGATCCATCTCGGCAGAAGAAACTGTTCGGCGTCGACGGCGACGTTGGGATATTGGAATCAAGTATGAAGCCGAGGTTGACGGTTGCTCAGCTGGATCAGAGGTTGATCCTTGGTCTGTCTGAGATGTGGACGCGGTTTGTGGAGTTGTGGCAGAGGGTGGAGAAAGGCTTTTCTTCTTCCTCCTAGGGACGTCGGGCAGAGCTGACTTGTATGTTGGAATAAAATTGAGAAGCAGAGGCGCCTTCCGTTTATGAACTGGCAAGTCCGAAAGTTTCTTCAAATCCTTGCTGGGAATGAAGGATTGGCGAAAGTTTTTTGGTGGCTTAGGAACAGCTGCAAGAAAAGAAGACATTAAGAAATAGATAAAGTATGAAAGACTTTAAAAAACAAGTAGGTATGAATGCAGGGCTCTTACCATTGCCCTCTACAAAGACTGATCAAGGAAGAGGGAAGAGATAGAGGTCTTCATCTGGGGTAAACTCCCAGTTCCCCGAAGTAATGAAATAATCGTCCCCAGCTCCCTTGTTGGAGTCAGGGAGGTCGGCAACGATTTTGTATTCAGTGGACCTCGACTTGAGGTAGTAAACATAGCCGGTGTCTTTTTTGAGGCCACACATAGTGTAGCAATATTGGATGTCGGCTAAAGTGATCCTAGCGTTTTCTTGTTTGGCTAAGGCTATGATACCATTGATGGTTCGATAGGAATTGATGGAAAGTTGCATTGGGTTCAACTTGTAATAATGAAGTATTTCACGAAAAAGGATGTTGAGTGGGAGCCGAAGTCCACACTCAATGAAGGCTACCACAGGGAAAGGCATGGAGTCATCAGTAGGCATGATGGAGTCATCATCCCCAGCCAACCTCAGATGGACGTCGGCTGGGATTTCAAACTCTTGTCTAAAGAATTCTAGTTTGGATGGGGTGTTTACCCTATGTTTCCACATACCCATGATATCGGCTTAATCGAAGAGGTTGGATTTCAGAAATGTTTTGAAAGGGTTATTGGGACCTCGGCAAACGCTTAGGTAAATGCAGGTTTCAATTTTTTCCTAAAATTGTGGGTTCTACAGACAAATCCCAAACCTAAGTCTATGGAAACGAAGATTGAAGGCACAAATCTGGAAAAGATACAAAAAACAGAAAACAAGAACAAGTTTCAGAATCAAGAACAAAGATGGACTATCAAGAACATAGTGAGTACAAGGGGTAAAAGGTCAAGAACAGTGGCAAAAAGTGCAAGAAAATGGTGAACAATGCGTGTATTCAAGACATGGGCAAGGGCAAAATCGTGGAATAAACACACTCAGATATAAGATTCACAAATCGAATGTTTAAACAAAGCAGTAATGGCAACAAGTAGTAAAGAGCATCAGAGAATTGAAAACGAAAGGAACAGTGGCTTACCAGAAAAAGTGAAGCCGGTATAAAGATTGCCGAAGTCAGGCAACGGTTGCAGAAGTAACAAAACGGCGAAAGCTTCACCAAGAGGGAGGAATGAAGGCAGTTGCAGAGCTTGAAGTCTGGAACAATGGCAGATTCAAGAGAAAAAAGTAAGAGAGAGAAAAAGCAAGAGTATCGAATGAAAAGTGAAGAAATGAAAGAAGAGGGAAAAGTTTTTGTTAAAACTTGAAACGACGGCAAAAAAGGGCAGTTAATGCGCCTAGAGCAACGAATGCGTCAGGCGACGCATGCAGGCTCAAGATGGCTTACAGGCGCGTCACAGGCATGATCCAATGAGGATAAGACGCGTGAATGAAACGATTGAATAGTGATGCATGACAGCTCATACGGGTGAAGGCATTCACTGGAATTCTTGTTCTTTAAGGGAGACGTGTCGGCCTTAAACAATGATCTCGGCTAAAATGATTTAAGCCGACGTACTGGAAGGAGGTACCGATATAGGTTCCATCACCTCAGAATGCCAAGGTAATAGAACCTAGGGGCAGTTGTGGGGATATATTTTTGAGTACCAACACGTGGCAAGGTGACGCCGATGTATCAGCTGAGGTGCCACGTGTCCTGGTCGTAACGCCGAGATGATCTCGGCGTGGTCGAGGTTATCTCCGAAGATATCGGAATCCGAGATAAGCGAATAAGGGACAAGAGTCCTAGAATGAGGAAGGACTTCAAGATGGATAAGGATAATGTTCTTAGGGAGTCTATCCTTATCTCTTGAGGAGTCCAAAGTAAGCACTGAATGGGAGTCCATAGAAGTCAGGCTTTTATCGGGACTAGGATTGAGTTAACTATAAAAGAGAGGCACCCCCGTGGGTCTAAGGCACGCTATTTATATTCTGAATAGTGAGTTTGCACTATTGATTATCTGTGAGAGATATACTAACTTGATCGTCGGAGTGCCCTCGAGTGGACGAACCACCGACGGAATCTTCTCTTTTTGTTGCAGGTCAGACAGGTGCCATCTATTCTGCCAGTGCTCTCCAACTGAATACTAAGTTGGCAGTGTGGTCGGAAAATCACCCACACATTAATCATAGATTTGTATAATGTTTATTGGTTCATATGTAACATACATATATGGTTTGATTTGTTTCGTAGAGCATTTGTATATTTCTGTTCTCATCATTTTTTACGCGGTAACAACTTCTCTGTCTGTACCTCATTTTTTGGTTATTAATTTATAAAAAAAATATATTATGAACTCATTCTTATTGATTTATAATTTATCCTTAATATATTTTTGTGATGAATATTGAATGAATAATGTATGAAGTTTATGAATAAAATGAATTTGAACAGTTAATTTTTTTCTAAATAAATTTTGACAAATCTAAATTTGTAATAGTGTTGTTAATTTACCTAGTCTCACTGTCAAAATCAACTCCGAACCGTATATCTAATTTAAATAATAATATTTTCTATTTTTTAATTAAAATTAGAAAAGATAATGTTTTAAATACATTGTTTAGAATGAGCAACAAGGAAATGAAAATCGAGACCAAATTTTTATTTATTATCTATGATTTTCTAATAAATTTCCTTTTTATTTTTGATATTTTTGTTTGTGTCGAATTTTTTAATAGATAAATTACATTAAAACCACCCTGAATACTTTTGAAATCACACTGCTCCCCTTTTATCTTTTTAAATAAGAGTGCTGCTATTAGCACCTGCCAAAATTCTCTGGAGCCCCCATTTTATAATTTTTTTTAATTACAATTATAGCCTAAAATAAAATTACATTAAAAGACATTATTAAATGGAACACCCACCTATCAATAAGAACTAATACTCTATAATATTGGACACCCACCCCCACCCCCAACTCCAACTATACGTATTCCATGTTTGTAAACCCTAAACCTATTACTTTTCATAACCAACTAATATAAACCCTAAATCTATTATTTTTCATAATCATCTTAAATCATAAATGTGTCATCTTCATCACCATCATCAACGCTATTGAACTTGAAAGTTTTGCTTCAAGTATAACGTATACTTCATCACTTATTTCACTGTGTAGAGCAGTGGGGGACGAGGACAACAATTCTAGTGAGACTGGCGTTCCATTAATAAGTTTATCTGTCTTGTATTAACATTCTCAGTCGTTCTTGTTTCGTTCGAACTGTTCAGTACTGGTTTGCTGACTATTAGAATTATGTTCGGTAATACAGTACTGAACATAATCCTTTCGCTCAATACATAGGTTCCGAATATTGATACAGATAGCCAGTTATGTAATTTTCTTTGTTAAACTAACTTAGAATGGAAAAGAATGAATTGGAATGGATTTAAGTTATGTATTTTGAATGGATTTAATTCATGTGATTTTAAGTTGTGAATTGGAATTGATTCAAGTTACATAGTGATGAACAAATTTTGTTCGAACATATAGTGCTGACAGGATCATTATTGTTCGACAAAACAATTCTGAACAAAATACATTTTTTCAGCTACATAGTGATGAACAAATTGGGTGGGTGTGCATTTCATTGTGAAAATATTATGGAGATTAGTTTTCTATTCTAAAAATATTATGGAGATTAGTTTTCCATATATATATATTGTTTTCTATTCCTACAATTCGCATCGATCTTCACTTTCTCATCTGAATTTCCCAATCAATGGCAAATTCCAAAGAGACCCACGTCGTCGAAATCTCAATCGACGAAGAACACCAACCCCACAAACTAATCTCCACAATTCAAAACCACCCATTAATGGAAATCTCTCAAAGCCCAGGTCACCTCTTACTCCTCAAGCTCTTGCAAAGAGAAGAACACCTCTGTGCTCGTCGAATCACAATTAAAGAAACAAGAAAAGACACAATTGGAAGAGAAATATTCCAACTCTGTTTTTTCTTCTTCATTTTCTACTCCTTATTCTCAATCATTCTCTTCACTTCAACCACCAAAAACCAAAATGATTACAATTCTTTGTGTGAAAAATGGTGGGTTCCATCGATTTTGTCGGTTTCGGTTTCGATTGTTGTGATCTTCTTGGTTCAGATTAAGCTCTGGAGGTACTGGAAAGTGGAGAGAGAGTTGCAGAGAGAGAGGAGCGATGGCAGAGCAATGACAAGGTGGATTCAGGAGATGAGGATGAAAGGAGCGAGTTTTGATTTGTCGAAGAAGAGTCAGGGAAGGAGAGGGATGAAAAATTAGGTGGGTGTGGATTTTATTGTGAAAATATTATGAATATGGGGTAGATTTGGTAATAAGTAAGGTGTCCAAAAAAATATTATTAAAATTTAGGGTTTAGGGTTGGGGTCCTAAGAAATGGAGGGGTCCAGAGAATTTTGGTAGGTGCTAATAGCAGCACTCTTAAATAAAAGTGATTACCATGGTAAAATTAAATGTAATGAGTAAATTACTAAAATACCCTTATTTAATAAGTTCATTTTCTACTTAATTTAGCAGAGAATTAAATAATATACAAATGGGAAAAGATAAAAAAAGATAAAAATAAATAAATAAATAAAGGAAAAAGATAAGTCGTACTAGTAACCAAATCTCTCCATTTAAAAAGAGAGTAGTGCTATATAAATTTAAAAAAAAAAAAAACAATCATATTCTCTTCATCTCAAAATAATAATCTCTTTTGAGAAATTTAAATTTTTTTGATAATACAATTATTACATTTTAAAAATATTAATTTTTCAAAAGTACCCTTTGATAGTACATTTTTTTAGAAATATCAATTTTTATAATTGTATTTTTTGTGTTATTAATGAATTTTTTAAAAATATCAATTGTTATAATTACACTTTTTGTGTTATTAATGAATTTGAAAGAAGGGCAAAATAGTAAGTTCATTTTATTTTATTCGTTAACTTTTGACAAGGGGATTAATATTTTGGGATAATAAAAAATGAAATAATGGACTAATATTTTGGAATGGATGGAGTATATAATTTTGAAAAAATTAATAAAACATCACTCTTCAACTTTGTGTAGTAGGGGAGGTCCACAATATTTTTTTTATTAACTAAGGTCCCTCAACATTTTCATAGAGAAAATTCGACTCAGAGAGACTTTGTCCAACTTAGAGAAATTTTAGCCCCTACTTGGAGAAATTTTGAAATTTATCTGGTATAATCACAAAGAAATTTGTGAAATTTGAAATTTCTCTAAGTTGGGGAGAAATTCTCTAAGTTAGGCAAAATTTCTCTGAGTTGAATTTTTCTCTGTGAAAATGTTGAGGGACGTTAGCTACTATAAAAATATTGAATGTCATTCGTCTTATAAAATTTTAATATTAGAGACCTTAAAAAAAATCTCCCTATAATTTTCATACATAATAATGTAATTTATTGTTGACCTTTCACTTGAAAATAAAACATCATTATACATAAATTTATTTACAATAATGATATTTCCACATTATTCTCATCAATTTTTTTTATAAATTTTATATATATTTAAAATTGAGTAATATTAGAGATTCCAAAAGTTCTATCAAAATTTCTACCAAATGTCTGACATAGGTGTAGGACCCACACCATGTGTGTCCCATGTAGGTCCCATGTAGGTCCCACACTCATGTGAGACATTTGGTATAAATTTTAGTAAAGTGTGTTTGGTTTCAATTTTTAAAAAATTAAATTTTTTTTTCTTATTTTTTTGTTTTTAATATTTTTTAAATTTTAAGCAATTTTTAAAATTTTTTAGATATACCTTACTTAGATGTATTTAAATAGTAAAATATTTGTGAAAAAAAATTAAAAATTAATAAATACACAAAAATATGAAAAATGTACTAAATTTTTTTTTTTTTTATATTTTTTGGTATTTAGTGTATTTTTTAAAGATTTTTTTCACAAATATTATATTTTTTAAGTGTATTTATGTTAAGTGTGTCTAAAAATTTAAAAAAAAAAATTGCTTAAAATATTAAAAAAATCATTAAAAGCATTAAAATATAAAAAATAAGAAAGTAAAATTTGTTAAAAATTATTTTCTGAAAAATAGAATCAAACAAACTGCTTAGGAACCGTAGCATTTTTGTTTTAAATTTTTTATCTAACAAAAATTGTAAACACAATGAAGCACAAAAGATGAGGCGGCGCTGCACTGGAACTTCCAACGTGTGAATGAAGCACTGTGGTTTAATCCAAGTCTGAAGGAGTGAATGAATTTAATTTTACATGGATAAATTATAAATACATATTTTGAAGTTTAATTAAAATATGGATCACCTCATGTAGTTTTAAAAATTATATTTATTTCAAATCTCAAATATTTTATTCTTTAAAAATGAAAATTTTGTTATAAATGATACTTAGGTACCAATTTCCATTGTCATTATGATAGTCACTAAAAAGTCATCTTGAAAAGTTAAAAATAAGGCTTTTACCGACAAAATTTGGAAATGTCACTATTAAATAGACTTTTAGGGATTATAATTTGGTCTCAAATTGGTTTATTTTTTGAGTTAAAAAAATTGGTCCTAAAAGGATAATAATTCATCACTAATATCCAATTTTCGTTACTAAAAATAAAATAACGACACTTTTCGCAACAAAAATATTTGATTCCTAAAATATAATCTTATCCATATATTTTGGTCGCTAAAACCTTAATTTTTTGTAGTGAAAGTCTTTAGATCTTCCAATGAAGCCTCAAAGACAGAGTAGTGTTTTGAAAAGATGGTAAAAATTTGATTTTTTGTGTAAAAAAAATAAAATAAATACAGAGGTAATATGACATAAAAAAGCCAAAAATTTTAAAAAATTAAAAAATCAATCTTCCCAAATTGCCTCCAGAAGAGGCATTAGCTCACAATGTTAACGCCTCCATGTTTTATTGTGCTATGGTTATTTAAATAACGACAAATGCTAACAATTTGATTGTTCAGGAATATAGTCACTTGATATTTTATATTAATATAATTAGTAGAGAATGTGCAATATTAATTATTTATATTAGGTGATTGAGAAACATGAGTGTGATACCCCTGTTCCGTAGTACGCTAATTGGTCCTTAATTTGAGTATGATTATGTGTTTAGCATGATTTTATGTGTCATTATGTGAATATATGTGATTTTGAAATTCTATCTGCTCACCGTAGGAATATCTATTTGAATAATCCGCTTCGGAAATTAAATTGAGGGCCTTATCGGCCACAGAACCCGAAATTGATTACGCCATCATGATTGGCATAATTTTTAGAGCCTACGGTGAAATTTAATTAGAAATTGATTTTGGTCAGATTAAACTGATTAAATTGATGAATTAAGTGCCCAAATATTTTATATTGGAATAATATGCTAGTGGGGCTTGTTGTATGTTAGCATTACACTCTCCTTTGGAACTCAAAAATCTGAGTTAGACAATTGTGAAAGAGAGAGGGCCGGCCATAGTGAGAGAAAGGGAGAAAATTGTGCTAATTTGGCCTAAAGCTTGGAAATCTTGGAGATTTAGCTCAAGAATTGACTAGAGCTTAGAAGATCAAAGCTTCTAGGTGAGTAATTCTTGGATTATAGTTTGTAATTTTGTGTGCTCAAGCTAATTTGGTGATCAAGAGTAAGATTGAAAGGAAATTGGGTTGTATTTGTTGAATTGAAGCTTAATATGTGCATGCATGTAGGAAATCACCTTGATATTGCATGTTTGAGCACAAATGTGTATAATCCATGTGAAATGTTAAAGGAAACTCATGTCTTGATCACCATTTGTGTTATCTAAGTTGAGAATGTGGCTAATTCATCACATGCATGTACAATTTGAGGAGATATGAGCTTGAATGCATGAGTTTGTTATGTTGGTGTTGAGTTTGACATATTTTGGGACATGCATGTAGATAAATCAAGAAATTGAGCTCCATAATATTATAATCTTGCATTGGTGCCATGTTCGTATGACTATATTTGGGATTTGAGCCATTGCATGCAAGTATTGTGGCTGGAAAGTCGAAATGAAGCCCAAGAATGCAATTCTGGGTTTTCCAGAAATTTGAGGTCCGCTCGAGCGGAAACCCTCCGCTCGAGCGTAAATTTCGTGCTCCCAGCACTTTTTGCAGAGTTGGATGTCCGCTCGAGCGGGATATCTCACGCTCGAGCGTGGAGCTTTTGTAGACAGACCTTCCGCTCGAGCGCTCTATTCCACGCTCGAGCGCATTTTTCATGCAACCAGCACTTTTGCAGGCCTTAAGGGTCCGCTCAAGCGGGGAGTCCACACTCGAGCGGGGACCCTGTTTTCTGAAATTTTGTTTTCACATTCTGTATTTCGTTTTCCGTTCTCTTTCACTTGCAAGCACTCTTAGGCATGTGTTAAGCATTGTAAATGAGTTAATGAGATAAGAATAAAGCCTAAAGAGGAATATGTGAATTAAAGAACGGATTGAACTGTTAGTGACCCTTTTGTGTTCATGAAATGTGTAGGGTCAAGCTCCGGGGCAAATCCACAAGCCGATCACTGTGAGTAATATCGATATTCGAATGCTTGTGAATGTCCAATTGTTTATTCCCTTATAAGCTTTATGAGTTGCTAATTGGGATTGTGGACAAAAGTCTGACATGAATAAATGAATGGACCGAAGGTCGTTTTGATAAACATAAATGGACCAAAGGTCGTTTTGATAAACATAAATGGACCAAAGGTCGTTTTGATAAACATGAATGGACCGAAGGTCGTTTTGATAGAAATGAACGGACCGAAGGCCGTTTTGACATATATGAATGGACCAAAGGTCGTTTTGACTTATATGAATGGGCCGAAGGTCGTTTTGACATGAATGAGTGGGCCGAAGGCCGTTTTGACATGAATGAGTGGGCCGAAGGCCGTTTGACAAGAATGAACAGGCCGAAGGCCGTTTTGACATAATTGATCGGGCCGAAGGCCGTTTTGATATAAATGAGTGGGCCGAAGGCCGTTTTGACATGAATGGAAATCTGAATGGGCCAAAGGCCAGAATGTTGAAACTACAAGTCACTTGATTTGAAATTCGTATAGTTATATATCTGTTAAATAGAAATATGAATTGGGCCCAAGGCCATTTGGAACCTGTTGTTCTACATTGTTATGTAACTTCTGTATTTGATATTATTCACTGGGCTATCGCTCACGCTCATTCATGTGTTTGTAGGTGAGCCAAGAGAAGTCCAAACCCAGCCCCAGTGAAGTCTGCCATGAACAACACGAGTTTTGGAGAGTCAGCCTTGTGTCTCACGCACGAGACCCATCCTTGCCATTTTGTTATGCATTTACGTTTTGTCTTGTTGGCAAGGACTTTGTGTATATTTGTATATAGTCTGTTATGGGTTGGCTCAGTTTAGATGATCCTGTCTGTAAAGAAGTTTATGCTACTGTACATTTGATGTGGGTTATTAACGTATATGAGTATGGTTTGTTTGATGTGCATATAAGCACGGCTCTATGGACAAAGTTTTAAATTTTCGCTTCCGTTTGGCCCCTTTACTCTGACGAGTTATGTCTATTTTGGTCTGAGGCCATAGGTAATCACAGGATTACTGGCCAATTATGTCCTTAACCCATAGGGCCGGGTTCGGGTTGTGACAGAGTGGTATCAGAGAACGAGTTAATAACTCACACACTTGTCCAAAAGAGCAATACGCGTCTAGATAAGATCTAGGATGCATTCATGTGATAAATATGAATTTGGAGGCATTGATAATATGCTTAACTATTTTGATACGAACTGTGAAAGCATCAAGAATATGGTTAAGTGTTTTGATTTGAGTAATTACGTGCTATAAGTTGTAATTTACTTGCATTGCAATTATTTGAATATGTGTGCTCTTAGTGTATACATATTTGTGAATCTTTTGTATGAAAAATAATGCAAGTTTAATCAGATGGTGAGAACCAGAGGTGATGAGATAGAGGAGTCCTCTACTGCCAGAATAGACAGAATGGAAAGATTGATCCAAGAAATGGCAGAAGCTTTGAGACAGCAACAGGAGTGGCAACAACAGTGGCAGCAACCACACCCGCCACCTCCACCTCCGGCACCACCCATGCCAGATAATCAAAATGATGATCGGATAATAGCTCTCACCAAGGAATTCAAGAAAATGAAACCACCACAGTTCCACGGGGGATTAGATCCGTTGAAAGCCGAAGCGTGGGTCCTCGGCATTGAGAAATTATTTGAAGTGTTCCCCTGTTCAGAGACTCAGAAAGTGCTCCTAGCCACTTTTATGCTAGAAGACGAAGCAAGAAGATGGTGGATGTTGATGCGAGAAAATCATAAAGATGTGGATTGGGTAAAATTTCTGGAGATCTTTTATGACAAGTACTTCCCGCAATGCGTTCGGGATAGGAAAGTAGCCGAGTTCATGGAACTCAAGCAAGATAGCATGACAGTGGCTGAGTATGAGGCCAAGTTCACTGAATTGGCCAGGTTTGCACCACACGTGATTGACACCGATTATAAGAAGGCAAGACACTTTGAAGGTGGACTCCGCAGTGACATCCTAGAGAGGGTGAATGTTCTAAAGTTGGAAACCTACATTGGGGTGCTTGACAGGGCCATCATATCAGAGGCTAATATAGCTAGACAAGCTAAGCCAGTAACAGAATGGAAGGGTAACAAAAGGCAAGGCTTCTTTTCGAAGAAGAAATTTCTGAAAAAGCAAAACACGGGCTCCTCCACTACTTCAAATTCTTCCCGAGACACAGCTCCCATGTGCAATATCTGTAGCAAAAGGCACCGTGGAGTCTGTTACCGTGCATCAGGAGCCTGTTTCAAGTGTGGGAAACAAGGGCATATGGCCCGGGAGTGTAATCAAAATGGTGGAAAGATAGCAGCTAGTTCCACTGCATCAGTTCCAAAGCCGGGAAATACTTTGAGATCCGCTATTACCGGGGATACCGTGAGACAGGGGAGAGTTTTTGCGCTTGTTCTGGGCGATACACGGAATGCCAATGCCGTTGTCTCAGGTACCATTTCAATATGTAATCAGGATGCCTTTGTATTAATTGATTCTGGATCAACACACTCATTTGTGACATATACATTTGCATCTAGACTGAAAAGACCCCTAGAGTTGTTGCCATATTTGTTGTGTGTGTCTGCTCCATCGGGGGAATCTGTGTTATGTGACTATATATATCGGTTTTGTGACATGCATATTGAGGATGCTACCTTATATGTAGATTTATTGCCCTTGAACTTTAGACATTTTGATGTAATTTTGGGCATGGATTGGTTGACCAAGTATTGTGCCACCATAGATTGTGTGACAAAAAGGGTTGTATTTAAACCACCAGAACAAAAAGAAATTGTGTTTGTGGGTAATGGGGTAGTGCCTCCACCTTATTTGATATCTGCAATGAAAGCATGTAAACTGATCAGGAAGGGGTGCCAGGGTTATCTGTGCTATGTGTTGACTGAACAATCTGTGAATGTTGAATTGAATGATATTCCTATTGTTAGAGAATTCCCAGATGTGTTCCCAAATGAATTACCAGGGGAATTGGTAGACAGGGAGATAGAGTTTACTATTGAGACTGTGCCAGGCACCCAGCCTATTTCTAAGACTCCCTACAGAATGGCTACTGTCGAGATGAAAGAATTGAAAGAACAGTTGCAAGACCTGCTTAACAAGGGGTTTATCCGGCCTAGCACTTCGCCTTGGGGCGCACCGGTGTTATTTGTGAAAAAGAAGGATGGTACCTTGCGCCTGTGCATCGATTATCGGGAATTGAACAAGGTAACGATAAAGAACAAGTATCCCTTACCCCGTATTGATGATTTATTTGACCAGCTGCAGGGATCACAGGTGTTTTCTAAGATTGATTTGAGATCCGGGTATCATCAGCTGAAAGTTAAGGCAGAGGATGTTGAGAAAATAGCATTCAGAACGAGGTATGGTCATTTTGAGTTTCTTGTTAGCCATTTGGAGTGACTAATGCTCCAGCAGCATTTATGGACCTAATGAATAGAATTTTTAAAAACCTACCTTGATGAGTTTGTTGTGGTCTTCATCTAAAGATAGACTTGAACATGAACATCATTTGAGGACTGTTTTACAAACACTTTAGGAAAGGAAATTATTTGCTAAACTAAAGAAATGTGAGTTTTGGTTGGATGAAGTTGTTTTCTTAGGGCATGTGATCAACAAAGAAGGAATTTCAGTGGACCCGCAGAAAATAGAGGCAATTGTGAATTGGCCTATACCGACTAATGTGACAGAGGTTCGCAGTTTTATGGGCTTAGCTGGGTACTACCGGAGGTTTGTGAAGGACTTTTCGAAATTAGCCGTGCCTCTTACCCAATTGACACGTAAAGGGCAACCGTTTGAATGGAATGATGAAAGAGAATCTGCTTTTCAAGAACTGAAAACAAGATTGACCACTGCACCAATTTTGACACTACCTTCAGGTACGAAAAATTTTGTAATCTTCAGTGATGCGTCTTATAAAGGTTTGGGTTGTGTGTTAATGCAGAGCGGAAAAGTTATTGCCTACGCCTCCCGACAGTTGAGGCCACATGAGAAGAATTATCCAACGCATGACCTGGAATTGGCCGCAGTTGTTTTTGCTTTGAAAATCTGGCGGCATTATTTGTATGGGGCAAAGTGTGAAGTCTACACAGATCACAAGAGCCTAAAATACTTCTTTACACAGAAAGAACTGAATATGCGACAGAGGAGATGGCTTGAACTGATCAAAGACTATGATCTTGAGATTCAGTACCACCCCGGGAAAGCCAATACAGTTGCTGATGCCTTGAGCAGAAAATCAACAGGAGTATGGCTTGTTTGCTTACAGAACAAAGGGAAATTTTGCAAGACTTTGAGAGGTCTGAAATTGAAGTAATAGTATGGGCAGGGCGGATTGATAGCCGCTATTACCGCCGAGCCGGCCATTGTTGATGAAATCAAACAGAAACAGAAAGAGGATGAGTTCCTCAGAAAGGTGATTGATGAATTTGAGACAAGTCCGAAAGCAGAGTTTGGCATTGAGAATGAAGTGTTGAAATTCGAAACCGACTATGTGTCCCTGATATCCCGGAACTAAAGAAGAGGGTCCTAGATGAAGCCCACAGATCCGTATTTGCTATGCATCCGGGTAACAATAAAATGTATCGGGACTTGAAACAAACCTATTGGTGGCCTAAAATGAAGAAAGAGATTGCAGAATATGTGTCCAAGTGCCTTCAGTGTCAGCAAGTTAAGGCTGAACATCAGAAACCAGGCGGTCTACTTCAACCTCTCCCTATTCCTGAATGGAAGTGGGAACATGTGACTATGGATTTCGTTGTTGGCCTACCTCGGACTTCTCGAGGTATGGATTCTGTTTGGGTTGTAGTTGATAGACTGACTAAATCTGCACATTTTCTGCCTGTCAAAACTACATTTACTGCTTATAGATTGGCTACCATTTATGTTGATGAGATTGTCCGTTTACACAGAGTTCCGGTATCCATTGTGTCGGATAGAGATCCGAAATTCGTGTCTAGGCTGTGGAAGAGTTTGCAGGAAGCTATGGGAACATAACTAAGATTCAGTACTGCATTCCACCCACAGACAGATGGGCAGTCAGAACGAACGATACAAACTTTGGAAGATATGCTTCGCATGTGTGCTTTGGATTTTCAGGGGAGTTGGGAAGACTATTTGCCACTTGCAGTGTTTGCTTATAATAACAGCTTCCACTCTAGCATCGGTATGGCACCATACGAGGCTTTGTATGGTAGGAGGTGTAGATCACCTATTTGTTGGACAGAGGTCGGGGATAGAGCCTTGCTTGGGCCAGAAATTGTGCAAGACACTTCTGAGAAAATTAAGACTATTCGTCAAAGGCTCAAAACAGCTCAGGACCGACAAAAGAATTATGCAGACGTTCGGAGAAGACCTCTTGAGTATGACGTTGGTGACCATGTGTTCATCCGTGTTTCTCCGATGAAAGGCCAAGTCAGATTTGGGAAAAATGGGAAGTTGTCGCCCCGCTACATTGGGCCGTTTCAAATTTTGGAGAGGCTTGGTCCAGTTGCTTATAGAGTTGCTTTGCCACCGGGATTCAAGCAAATCCATAATGTGTTTCATGTGTCGATATTGAGGGGTTACCTCCGAGACCCGTTTCATGTGATTGATTATCACCGGGTTGCTATTGATGAAAATATGGAATATACTGAATGGCCGAAATGGATTGTTGATCGGCAAGTGAAACAATTGAGAAGCAAGTCCATCCCAATGGTGAAAGTAGAATGGAAAGAGCACTATGGGACGGATGCCACATGGGAAAAAGATGAGGAGATGCGATTACGCTATCCACATTTGTTTCCCGACGAAGGTAACTTAAGTTTGGAGGACCAAACTTCCTAAAGGGGGGGAGACTGTGATACCCCTGTTCCGTAGTACGCTAATTGGTCCTTAATTTGAGTATGATTATGTGTTTAGCATGATTTTATGTGTCATTATGTGAATATATGTGATTTTGAAATTCTATCTGTTCACCGTAGGAATATCTGTTTGAATAATCTGCTTCGAAAATTAAATTGAGGGCCTTATCGGCCACAGAACCTGAAATTGATTACGTCATCGTGATTGGCATAATTTTTAGAGCCTACAGTGAAATTTAATTAGAAATTGATTTTGGTCAGATTAAACTGATTAAATTGATGAATTAAGTGCCCAAATATTTTATATTAGAATAATATGCTAGTGGGGCTTGTCGTATGTTAGCATTACACTCTCCTTTAACTCTTTGGAACTCAAAAATCTGAGTTAGACAATTGTGAGAGAGAGAGGGCCGGCCATAGTGAGAGAAAGGGAGAGAGTTGTGCTAATTTGGCCTAAAGCTTGGAAATCTTGGAGATTTAGCTCAAGAATTGACTAGAGCTTAGAAGATCAAAGCTTCTAGGTAAGTAATTCTTGGATTATAGTTTGTAATTTTGTGTGCTCAAGCTAATTTGGTGATCAAGAGTAAGATTGAAAGGAAATTGGGTTGTATTTGTTGAATTGAAGCTTAATATGTGCATGCATGTAGGAAATCACCTTGATATTGCATGTTTGAGCACAAATGTGTATAATCCATGTGAAATGTTAAAGGAAACTCATGTCTTGATCACCATTTGTGTTATCTAAGTTGAGAATGTGGCTAATTCATCACATGCATGTACAATTTGAGAAGATATGAGCTTGAATGCATGAGTTTGTTATGTTGGTGTTGAGTTTGACATATTTTGGGACATGCATGTAGATAAATCAAGAAATTGAGCTCCATAATGTTATAATCTTGCATTGGTGCCATGTTAGTATGATTATATTTGGGATTTGAGCCATTGCATGCAAGTATTGTGGCTGGAAAGTCGAAATGAAGCTCAAGAATGCAATTCTGGGTTTTCCAGAAATTTGAGGTCCGCTCGAGCGGGAAACCCTCGCTCGAGCGTGAATTTCGTGCTCCCAGCACTTTTTGCAGAGTTGGTGTACGCTCGAGTGGAATATTCCACGCTCGAGCGGGGAGCTTTTATAGACAGGCCTTCCGCTCGAGCGCCAAATTTCACGCTCAAGCGTAATTTTCGTGCAACCAGTACTTTTGCAGGCCTTAAGGGTCCGCTCGAGCGGGGTATTCCACGCTCGAGCGGGGACCCTGTTTTCTGAAGTTTTGTTCATGTGTTCTGTGTTTCGTTTTCCGTTCTCTTTCACTCATAAGCACTCTTAGGCATATGTTGAGCATTGTAAATGGGTTAATGAGATAAGAATAAAGCCTAAGAGGAATATGTGAATTAAAGAACGGATTGAACTGTTAGTGACCCTTTTGTGTTCATGAAATGTGTAGGGTCAAGCTCCAGGGCAAATCCACAAGCCGATCACTGTGAGTAATATCGATATTCGAATGCTTGTGAATGTCCAATTGTTTATTCTCTTATAAGCTTAATGAGTTGCTAATTGGGATTGTGGACGAAAGTCTGACATGAATAAATGAATGGACCGAAGGTCGTTTTGATAAACATAAATGGACCAAAGGTCGTTTTGATAAACATAAATGGACCAAAGGTCGTTTTGATAAACATGAATGGACCGAAGGTCGTTTTGATAGAAATGAACGGACCGAAGGCCTTTTTGACATATATGAATGGACCAAAGGTCGTTTTGACTTATATGAATGGACCGAAGGTCGTTTTGACATGAATGAGTGGGCCGAAGGCCGTTTTGACATGAATGAGTGGGCCGAAGGCCGTTTGACAAGAATGAACAGGCCCAAGGCCGTTTTGACATAATTGATCAGGCCGAAGGCCGTTTTGATATAAATGAGTGGGCCGAAGGCCGTTTTGGCATGAATGGAAATCTGAATGGGCCAAAGGCCAGAATGTTGAAATTACAAGTGAAGTCACTTGATTTGAAATTCGTATAGTTATATATCTATTAAATAGAAATATGAATTGGGCCCAAGGCCGTTTGGAACCTGTTGTTCTACATTGTTATGTAACTTCTGTATTTGATATTATTCACTGGGCTATCGCTCACGCTCATTCATGTGTTTGTAGGTGAGCCAAGAGAAGTCCAAAACCCGCCCCAGTGAAGTCTGCCATGAACAACACGAGTTTTGGAGAGTCAGCCTTGTGTCTCACGCACGAGACCCATCCTTGCCATTTTGTTATGCATTTACGTTTTGTCTTGTTGGCAAGGACTTTGTGTATATTTGTATATAGTCTGTTATGGGTTGGCTCAGTTTAGATGATCCTGTCTGTAAAGAAGTTTATGCTACTGTACATTTGATGTGGGTTATTAACGTATATGAGTATGGTTTGTTTGATGTGCATATAAGCACGGCTCTATGGACAAAGTTTTAAATTTTTGCTTCCGTTTGGCCCCTTTACTCTGACGAGTTATGTCTGTTTTCGTCTGAGACCGTAGGTAATCACAGGATTACTGGCCGGTTATGTCCTTAACCCATAGGGCCGGGTTCGGGTCGTGACAATGAAGGATATAATGAATGGTAATGGGTGAGGGAGTGACCACGTAATACTCCAAAATTATTGTATAATTTTCCGCTAACAAGTGTCTTTTAGGAAAAAAAATTATCTTGTCTTCCAAAAATTTCAATTAGGCTGTATGCTCTTTGAATTCTATTGATTATTTTATGTAATACATAGGAGAAAAAATAAAGAATAGTGGATATTTAACCAATAATTGTAATGGCATATCATGTAGGATATGGGACAAACTTATGTGATAATTTTTCCCCTTAAGCATTGTTTAATATTGAGAAATATGTAAAAAGTATCTTGAAAATATGAAAAATTGTTAAAAAGTATGGCTCACTTTGAGAACACAGCAAAAAGTTGCGTTTTAACTGCAAGGAGAATGCCTAAGGTTTAGCATTTTTGGCCACAAATGATTTGGGATTGTGGTTATAAGCCAACGGGAAAATTACGAAACTACCCTCCATGGGTGGAAAATGAGCTACATGGGTGAATGTGTATTTTGTAAATTGGGTGGAGGTATTTTGGTCAATTGACATTGAGACATGATGATGTGACAACATTAACAAATATTAAGCAAAAACGTCAAAAAGTAACTTTTTACCAACTTTTCAAATGATTTTACGAAAAATTAAAAATGCTTGGTTAAAAGCCAAAAAATAACTTTTTACCATTTTTCCAAAACACTCATTGAATTCAATAAAAGTGCAGTGAAATTAGCGAAAAGTATATTGTATTTTACAAATATTTTTTCTTTTACTTATACGCTAGGATCACTTGTTAACAAGACCCTTAAATAAAATATGACTAATGTTAATATGTGTCATTTGGACAGTTGTTAAGGTTTATTTAATGGTGTATTAATTTATTTTGAGTTTTGTAACATTTTATTTTTAATTTGTTAATTCGTATTTAATATTATATTAAAATTTTGAGTTTAGTAATTTTTTAGTTTAACCTGTTATTTAATTAAATTTATTTAATAATTATATATTTTTGGTGGATTATTTAAAATTCAATAAGTTTTAAGACTCATTAAATGAAATAAAATATTATTAATTAATATTGAATTTCTCTTATATTTATATCTCAACCTAAGAGAATTTAAGAGATACGTAAGGCCATTACAAGTCATATTTCGATAATCTGAACTGTTAATTTTGTATGGCTTTCAATATGTATCATCCATAAAAATAAAAAATAAAAATTAGATCGATCCAATAATTGTAATTTTTTTATTTTTTTTTATAAAAATGAATGGTCTATTTTTTAAAAATTAAGGGCACTCGGTCTATAAATCCAATTTTGGATTTTCTATGCGTAAAGTTTCACACTCTAGAATACCCAAGCATCGACTTGGATAATTGTAGCCATTAGGACATATAATTATTTAGTTTTACTTTTACGTTAATTCATGTATCCATGCCATATGCTATAAATTCATAATCTAGAATTTATGAGTGTATATTACATATGTCATATTTTGTATTGATCAAAGAAATGAATGGAATAGAAGAGGTGAAGTTGTTGATCAATTGTAAGTAAAATTATGTGTTGGGTTATTGTTATTATTTTCGGAGCATTACAAGTTCTTTCTCTCCGTCGAGAACCAACTATAGTGGATGAATAGTTTTCGCTTGTGCCACCAATACCACTACCGGCGTCTCCAACAACACTGTCCCCTAAAAAAATGACACAGAACCTTTTCTTCCTCCTTCTCCTTCTCTGCAGATTTGGGATTGTCGGGTTCGAATCTCAGATCTATCGTAGGCGTTGCAGATCTGAGATCGAAGAGAGAAAGAGTGTTGGTGGAGACCGACACGACAGCGTCGTTGCTTTGGCTGCAGTAGGAGAGGGTGGCGGCAATGCAACTAACGACTATAGCGCTGCTTTTGGGAAAAGCGATAAGGCGAATGAGGGCAATGGTGTTATCCATGGCGTCAGCATCTAGTGATGAAGAGAGAGAAAATTAGACGAGAGAGAAGAGAAGGAGAGAGAGAAAGTGGGTTTGGGGAAATGTAAAAAAATAGTTTTTTTTTTTTTGTATGTTGTATATATAGAAAGCAAATAGTGAAGGATAGTATGGGCATTTCACAAAATCATGTCCTTATAGACAGAGTAATTCAATGCTTGGACTTTTAGGCTGAAGAAATTCAAAATTGGACTTATGGACTAAGTGTCCTAAAATAAAAAGATTTTAATTATTGAATTGATTTTAATTTTTTTCATAAATGACTCTGTAAAATAAATAATCTTGATTATTAAAATGAAAGTAATAATATATTTCATTCATCGATCAAATCCTCTCAAATTTAAATTTAAACTAGAGTCAATTAGGGGTGGGTGCGGGTCTTGCAGCCACGTAATCTCCAATCCGCAATCTGTCCGCCAGATTGGCAGATTGAAGAAAATCAATCCGCATCCGTCTGCCAATTCGACGGATGTGGATTGAGCAGATTGGCAGATGGATGCGAATCAGTTTAGCGATTTAAAATTTTATATATTTTCAACATAATTCAACTTGTCCACTTCCTAAAATATGTATATATATATTACAGTCAATGACTTTAAAAAGTATTACAATCATTGCATGCTTCATCCAAAGAAAAGAAAGTTTGAAATTTTAGAATATTACAATCACTGCATGCATCATCTGTATATTACAATCACAACATGCCTCATCCACATAAAGTATTATATAAAGTATTACAATCTGCGGTTCTTAAAATATAAAAACAATACAAACCACTAAAACCATGAACTGAGCAGTAGCAGAGATTATATGCATCTGTATTGTTACATCTATATCTGTTTTTGAAAACAAAAACCAACCAGCATATATCATCTTTTTATTTATTATTTTTAGAATTAGATTTAAAAACCAAAAAATATAAATAAATAATGCATTTATTTTTTTCAATTCAAAAAATATATTCAAGTTGAAAACTTTTTTCAATAGAATATATTCAACAGAATATTTAAATTCTTTTTCAATTGAAAACACAAACAAAATATCTAAACAAACTGAAAATACAAAGTCTTACAAATTACTAAGGGTGCTCGCAGTTTGGCGGTTCGGTTGCAGTCAAAGGAGCCTCAAATCCGCCATCCGTCCAAAACTAAACGGATTGGAAAAAATCCGCAACTATCCGCTTTTCATCACGCATCTGTCCAAAATGTGGCGGATTGGTTCGGTTCGATCAGTTTTGGCGGATCGATATATCCACTACTCATCCCTAGAGCAACCTATTACTTTATCAACAACATTAGAAATTCAGACTTATAAACTCATAATTTATCCATAAAAAATAATTAATGATTCAAATTCATTTTGCTCATGACCCCATACTTCATCAATTTAATTTCCATCACACAAACATATTCAGAGTAAATTATGGATTGAAAATGGTAGATTCATAGTATTTTTGTTATTCTATAGGGGTAATTACGCCCCAATGAAATTAAAAAAATAATAATTATACATTCATAAAAAAATTATAATTATAATTATTAATATTTATAAAATTTGTCACTAATTTGTATTTTTTTTTCAAAATTTCAGTTGTTTGATATTTTTCATATTTTATATGAATAAAGTTATACACACTAATTAGTATATCATTTAGTATACTAACGGATGATGTTACATAATTTTAGAAATTCTGAATCTTTATAATTTATATAATTGGTGAGATTCATAATTTTAAAATAATAATATCATAACACATATTAATACATTAATAAAATAAATCAATTGATACGTATAATACCACTCACTTATATCCTGTAAAAGACTCAGTTTAGGGTGGACTAATGTTTACAAATTCGGACTGGCCCGGCCGGTCGAACCAAAATTGAACCAGCAGCCGGGACTTTTCCCGTAAAAAAAAACCTCTAAACTTGAACTAGGATAAAAATCGATGTAAAATGCAAGAATTGGATGGACCGTCTGTTGAACCGGCAAAATCGGCGACTCAGACTAGGTTATTATGAATCCGGCTGGGTTTTGACTATAGTGTTTTTATTTGACAAATAGGTAATGTTAATTGCTTTTAGTATAATACTTTTATTACTTTCATTATTATGATTGTATTTATAATACGGTGGTGCTGTATGCACCAATTAGTGTACTAACTAGTGTACCAACACTAATTATAGCATTATTATTGACTCGACTCATTAATCACATTACAAATACCAAACACTAGTTATAACATTATTATTGACTCAACTCATTAATCACATTACAAATACCAAAAATCTCTTAAATTATGCTACATCATTAATTAGTACACTAGTTAGTGCACTATTTGGTGCATATATCATTATTCTTTATAATATGTTCTATTTTCTAACTTTGATATATGTGTAGATTGTCCGGTGGTTTTTGCTTGTCAAAAGTGTTGCGCAACTTATTTAGAGAAATGTCTTCAACAAATAAAAATAAAGTATGTCACATTATTATTGCAAATTACAATTTCATTGTAAGTGATATTTGAAAATTCTATTATTTTGTTAAATTAAGTTTTTTTTTTCTTTTTCTTTTTACACTTATATTTTTTTAATATATTTATGATATAATTATAATGTTACGGTTCGACCACTCGATCTGACAATTGAATTAATAATCCCGTCCACCAAATCTCTTTCGGTGGTGTTACATGCACCAATTAATGTACTAACTAGTGTACTAACACTAGTTATAGTATTATTATTGACCACACTCAATAATTACATTACAAATACCAAAAACCTCTTAAATTATATCAATCATTAATTAATACACTAATTAATACATAGATTAACACATATAATATTATTCAATCTCTTTTCCAATTTACTTACCGATCCGATTTTCCCAACATTGGGCTAGACGTGGTAACGAAGGTTCCGCATCCGTGTTGTCATTTTCCCTATCTAGCCAGCCTTTCGAGTTTGGAGAGTCGACCGTTTCACGTTTTTCAAACGTTACTTTTCCAACTGTCCACGTTCTTCGTGGGTCCACACCCCTACACCCTCTCCGATATATATATATATATCTCCCTCCTGTCTCACTATCTTCCATCCTATTACAACTTACAAGCATCACTACTATTACTCTCTTCTGCTTCAAATTCAATCTCCCTAGAGAAACACACACACACACACACACACTCTCTCTCTCTCTCTCTCTCTCTCTCTCTCTACAATGGCCCAATTGAGCTCATTCAAGGCTTTGACAGTTTTCTTGGTCATCGCTATCTTCTCTACTATTGGATCGGCACAAGACCTCGAAATAGCTCCAGCATCGTTACCGTCAATGGACGCTGGATCTGCGTACTCATTGCCGATATCTGGAACTATCGTCTTCTCTTCGATTGTTTTGTCTCTTCTCGCGCTCATGAAGCACTAGATCTCTGATTCTTAAAACAAACAATATATATATATATACATATATGTCGAATTATTTGGGATTGTGTGTTGGAGTGTGATGAAGGATTTTTTATTCATTTATTTTTTATTCTTTTTTTCAGTTAGTTCCAGAGAGGAATGATATGAGAGTGATTGTGTACATGTTTATGTTAAAAACATAATTTAATCACAGATTTGTTTAATATTTATTGGTTCATATGTAATATACATATATGGTTTGATTTGTTTGGTAGAGCATTTGTATATTTCTGTTCTCATCATTTTTTACGCCGTAACAGCTTCTCTGTCCGTACCTCATTTTTTTGGTTATTAATTTATGAAAAATATTATGCACTCACCCTTATCAATCTATAATTTATTTTGAATGTATTTCTGTTGTATGAAGTTTATGAATAAAATGAATTTAAATTGTCGATTTCTTTTTCTGAATAAATTCTAAGTGTACAAACCTAAATTTTTGTAGTGTTGTTAATTTACTCAGTCTTGCTGTCAAAAATCAATTCCGAATTATATATCTAATTTAAATGATAAGATAAAAAAAATAGAAAAAGATAATTTTTTTAAATACATTGTTTAGAATGAGCAACGTGAAAATGAAAATAGAGAACAAGTTTTTATTTATTAATCTATGATTTTCTAATTATTTTCCCTTTTATTTTTGATGTTTTTGTTTGTGTCCAATTTTTTAATTTATAAATTACACTAAAACCCCCTGAATACTATTGAACTCACATTGCACCCCTTTTATCTTTTCAAATGTAAGTGATTATCACTGTTAAATGTAATGACTAAATTACTAAAATACCCTTATTTGGTTAGTTCATTTTCTACTTAATTTATCAGAGAATTGAATATAAGACAAATGGAAAAAAGGTAAAAAGTTAAAAAATATATATAAAAAAATTAAAAAAACAAAGGGAAAAAGATGAGTACTATTAACCAAATCTCTCCGTCTAAAAACAGTAATGTTAAATAAAAAATTCATATATAATTTTTATACATAACAATGTGATTTATTGTAAACTTTTTACTAAAAAACAAATTATCATTATACATAAATTTATTTATAATAATGATATTTCCATATCATTCTTATCAAATTTTTTTATAAATTTTATTTCCATCTAAAAAAAATCGTAACACAACGTAGCACAAAATACGAGGCGGCACTGCACAGGAACTTCCAACGTGTGAATGAAGCATCGTGGTTTAGGAGTGTCTTAAAAAGTTGGTAAAAAGTTAATTTTTTGATTTTTTAGCTTTTTTAGTAGTTTTTTTGGCAAAAAAGTTGGCTTTTTTGGCTAAAAAACTGATTTTTTGTGTAAAATCTCTAAAAAGCCAAAAAATTGACTTTTTTATCTTGTTGTCAAAAGATCCCTTAATCTAAGTCTCAAGGAGGAGTGAATGAATTTAATTTTAAATGGATAAATTATAAATACAATTTTTTAGATTTAATTAAAATACAAATCGGCTTACATAATTTTGAAATTTACATTTCATTTCTAAAGTTTTTAATTTCATAACAAATCACTCATTTTATTAATAAATCATTAAATCAATTAACAATTTTTAATGATATTAAAAATATGTTTTAATTCATAATTTAAGTAATTTTATTATTATATAAGAGAGTACTTATGAATTTTATTTTTTTAGTTAATTCTGTTAAATAAAAAAATTTGAGAAAAAATATTTATAGTTTTATAAATTATAAGCGATTTGTAATTTAAATAAATATCATAAAAAGTATTTATAATTTACCTAATTAAATTTAAGTCTGAAATTTCCAATGGAGTCTTTAGCTTTTCCAATGAAGCCTCGAAGACAGAAGAGGAATTCACTATAGGAAAAAGCACATTTGGCGACTAAATTTCCCAACTAAAAAAAATTTGGTCGCTGAAAATATAGCTTTTGGCGACTAAAAAAGCATTAGTAGCCAAAAATAAAGATTTTTGGCGACTAAAAAAATTTAGTAGCCAAAAGTATAGTAATTGGCGACTGAAAATCTGTTTGGTCGCCGATATATGGCAACCGACTAAAAGAATTTTAGTAGCCAAAAGTTAGGCCCTTTGGCGACTAAAAAAAATTAGTAGCCAAAAGTGAGGCATTCGGCGACTAAATTGATGTTTGGTCACCAAAAGTGAGGCTTTAACTGGCTAAAAAAATTTTGGTAGCCAAAAGTTAGGCCTTTTGGCGACTAAAAAAATTTAGTAGCCAAAAGTGAGGCCTTTACCGACTAAAAAATTTTTAGTAGCCAAAAGTGAGGGTTTTTGGCGACTAAAAATAATTTAGTAGCCAAAAGTGAGGCATTCGGCGACTAAAAAGAAGTTTAGTCGCCAAAAGTAGTAATTTTAGCGCGGGAATTTTATTTTTAATGACTAAAAAATTATTAGTAGCCAAAACTATAGAATTGGCGACTAAAATTATGTTTAGTCGCCAAAAGTGGTCTCTTTTTTTTCTAATAAATAATTTATTTTTACATAAATTATGTTCAATAAAAAATAATTATCTTTATATATATACTTTTATATTAATACGGGTCTATGTACTATATAAATAATATATGTTGCATATATAATCATATGGTGTTATGGAGGCGTAGTGGAAAGAGGGTGTTGTATAAGGTTTATAGTGTGTGAGGTTGATGGTTCGAATCTCTACAAGAGCAGAGTGTAATTTTTTTTTTTTCACGAAATCACTTTTGGTGACTAAAAGGTTTGGTCGCCGATTCCTTGAGTATTGGCGACTAAAACATTGGTCGGTAAATGTATAATTTCAAAAAAATGTAATTGACTATTGGCTACCAATAATTTAGTAGCCAAACATTGGCCCTTTGCCGACCAAGTAAAATTTAGTAGCTAAAAGGTAGGTTTTGCCGACTAAATAAAATAGTAGCCAAATGTTTCACTTTTAGCGACCAAACACACGTTTAGTCGCTAAAATATTCGTTGATAGGGTTTAGGCGACTAAGTTGGCGACAAAAAAACTTAGTCGCTAATTGGTTTTGGCGACTAAAAAAGTGAGCTTTGGCGACTAATATTTTAGTCGGCGAAACTGTTATTTCTTGTAGTGATTAGCACACTACCCATGGTTTTATTGTGCTATGGTTATATATATAAAGGCAAATGCTAACCATTCAATCGATAGTTCTGAAGTATGGTTACGTAATATTTTACAGTAATATAATTGATAGAAAAGATGTAATATTAATTATTTATGTTAAGTGATTAAGAAAAATGAATGGTAATAGATGAAGGAGTATGATCACGTAATATTCCGGTCTTATTGTATAATTTTCCGCTAACAAGTGTCTCTTAGGCGAGAAATTATTATGTCTTCCAAAAATTTCAATTAGGCTGTATGCCCTTTTAATTTTATTGATTGTTTTATGTAATACATAGGAGAAAAAATAAGAAATAGTGGGCATGTAACGAACAATTGTAAAGACATACCATGTAGGGTATGGGGCAAATTTATGTGATAATGTTTCCCTTTAAGCATTGTTTAATATTGAGAAATATGTAAAAAGTACCTTGAAAATATGGAAAATTATTAAAAAGTGCTTTGATTTCAATAAAAGTGTATTGAAATTAGCGAAAAGTATATTGTCTTTTACATTTTTTTTTACTTGTACCTTGGAGTCACTTGTTAGCAAGACCCTTAAATAAAATATGACTAATGTTAATAGGTGTTATTTGGACAGATGTGAAGGTTTATTTAATGGTGAATTACTTTATTTTGAGTTTTGTAACACTTTATTTTTAATATGTTAATTTGTATTTAATATTATATTAAAATTTTGAGTTTAGTAATTTTTTATTTTTAACCTGTTATTTAATTAAATTTATTTAATAATTATATATTTTTGGTCGATTATTTAAAATAAATAAGTTTTAAGACCCATTAAATGAAATAAAATATTATTAATTAATATTAAACTTCTCTTATAGTTACGTCTCAACCTAAGAGAATTTAAGAGATATGTAGGGCCATTATGGGTCCTATTTCGATAATCTGAACTATCAATTTTGTATGACTTTCAATATGTATCATCCATAAAAATAAAAATACGAAATTAGGTCGATCTAATCATCACAATTTTTTTATTTTATTGTATTTTTTTTAAAACAATGAAGGGCCTATTTTTTAAAAATTAAGAGCATTCGCTCCATAAATCCGATTTTGAATTTTTTATACCTAAAGATCCACACTCTAAAATACCTGGTCCATAATGATATGTTTCTGCAAAATGACCAAACTACTTAGTACATATATGGCATACACGGTGCACTAGGAGGAATGGCAATGGGTTAGGACGGGGCCGGGGATTACACTGCCTAACCCCGATCCCCGAAGGTATAAAATTCCTTATCCCCGGCCCCCGATCCACTACAAGAAAAAGCAAAATTGGCGACTAAAATTTGAATTTTCGTCGCTGAAAGTAGCACAATTGGCGACTAAAATGGAATTAGTAGCCAAAAGTGAAGACTTTTGGCAACTAAAACAGTTTAGTAGCCAAATATATAGTTATTGGCGACTAAAAATCAGTTTAGTCGCCGATTATATGGGTTTTAGCGACTAAAAAAATTTTAGTAGCCAAAAGTGAAGGTTTTGGCAACTAAAAACATTTAGTAGCCAAAAGTATAGGTTTTGGCGACTAAAAAATAGTTTGGTCGCCGATTATACATGTTTTACCAACAAAAAAAAAAATTCGTAGCCAAAAGTGAAGCTTTTTGGCTACTAAAAAAATTTAGTAGCTAAAAGTCAACAATTGGCAACTAAAATTCAGTTTAGTTGCCCAAAGTGGATGGTTTTGGCGACTAAAATTCAGTTTAGTCGCCAAAAGTGGAGGTTTTAGGCGGGAATTAATTCTTTTAGCGACTAAAAAATAATTAGTAGCCAAAAAGTATAGAATTGGTGACTAAAAAATAGATTTAGTCGCCAAAAGTGGTCTCCTATTTTTATTAGTAAATAATTTATTTTTTACATAAATTATATTAAATAAAAATAATTATGTTTATATATATAGTTTTATATTAATACGGCTCAATATACTATATAAATAATATATGTTGTATATATATTCATGTGGTGTTGTAGTGGCATAGTGGAGAGAGTGTGTTGCTAAAGGTTTAGAATGTGAGAGGTTGATGGTTCGAAACTTTGGAAGAGCAGAGGGTAATTATTTTTTCTTCTGAAATAAGCTTTTGGCGACTCAAATGTGTGGTTGCCAAAAGCTTGAGTATTGGCGACGAAAAAAATAGTCGGCAAATGTATAAATTTAAAAAAAAATAATTCACTATTGGCGACTAAAAATTTAGTCGCCAAATGTATAATTTAAAAAATATAATTGAGCTTTGGCGACCAAAGTTTTAGTCGCTACAGACTTCGTTTTTGGCGACTAAAAGTTTTTTAGTCGCCAATACCTTCCCCGACCGTGTTTTCGCGACAAAACCGGCGACTAAAAAATTTAGTCGGGGAAACTAAAAAGTCGACTTTTGGCGACTAAAAATAGACTTTTGGCGACTAAAAATTTAGTCGCCAAAGGTGCTTTTTCTTGTAGTGATCCCCCAATGGGGAACCCATCAACCCCCTTGTCCGCACCCTTTAACAGGGATCGGGTTTCCTTGACCTCAAAAAAATCTCTGACCCTTTTTTTTTTTTTTTTATTTTGCATATCCCATTTTATTTTTTGTTTTTTTAGGCAAATAAAAATAATATATATAAAGCCATAATCCAGCAATGTCCAAACATAAACATCCAAACAACTACAACATGACAAACAAGATACAAAACAACACTCACACCACCAAAAAAAAAAAAAAAAAAAAAAAAAACAACAACAACTACAACATCCAAACATCTGCTTTTTGCTTTTAACAAAAAAAAAAAAAAAACCACTTGTGAATTTTACAAAGTAGCATGCACAACCAACATTATTAGCAAAGTTAACTTCTAAAATCAATAGGCATCTCTCAAATATATTCCATGGGTTCATCCCCTCAAAACAATCCATGCAATATAATAGTAATTTCACACACACACACACACACACACACATATATATATAGAGAGAGAGAGGATATAATAGTAATTTTAGTTCAAGACGGAAATGGGGACGGGGAACTTATTACCATCCCCAACCCAAAAATTGTTGGGAATTTATTTTCGAATACCATCCTCGGCCTGTCGGGGGTATTTTTCGAGAAAAAACCGTTTTAATCGGGGTCAAGGGGCCAGATCCCTGTTGGGTTGGGTTCAAATTGCCATCCCTACACACGAATCAAACCAAACCCCCCATTTCTTTCTCTCCTCATAGTTTGACCGCATAACCTGATCGGAAAGGAGGTCACGGTTGCTGCCTCGACTCCTCTTCTTTCATATCTCTCTATTTTTCTCTTTACTCCTACTCTGGCGAGTTCGAGTTCGGAGATTGGTCAAACTCGTCATACACTTTCAACAGGCCAAACAACAAGCCTCTTCCACCGCCGCTGACCCGACCATCGCCACCTACAATATTCTCTCTCTTTCTCTGGTATCGAAACCCTAGTTTCAGAGCTCTGAAGCACAAGAACAAGCCAGCCATGCAAGCAAAGCTTCATACCAAGATTCAACCGTTTGCTGCCTCCGCCGTTCGCCTCTTATATCTCCACGGAGAGCCCGTTGTCATTGGATGCACCGATTTGCTTGCGATTACCTTGACATATGCCACTACAACAAAAAGTGTCTTTGGAGATGAAAACTAATGACGAAAATAAATTTTGTCACAAATGACGTACCTTTTAGTGAAGAAAATAATATTTCGTCTCCAAATGTACCATTTTTAGAGACCAAAAAAAAAAAAAAAATTCGTCACCAATCTACATACATAATAAAAAAATTAAGTGACAAAATTATTTTACATCATTATTTATATTTTTTTTTTGTCACCAAAGACTTTCTCGCTAATTTTTCGAATGGTGCCAAAATTTTCAGACTTTTGGTGAGGAAAAAATTGGTCACCAATTATAAAATTATTAATGACGAATATATTTTCGTCACCAATAAATTTTAATATTTTAATATCATTTAGTGAGAAAACTATTTTCGTGGCCAATAATTTTATTTTTTGGTGAGAAAATAATTTTGTCACCAAATAAATAGTTTAGTTGCTAAAGATTTTAGAGGAAAATGAATATATTGGCGCCTTATATATATATATATATATATATATCGGTTCTTCTTCTCACACACAGATTTGACCACCAAACCTCACCCTACATCACCTCACCTCAGCGCACACCACTAGTGCTGCTCGCTACCAACGCCGCTCGCCACCCCCACCACCACCGCCCGCAGATCACCACTGCCGTATCCTCACAGGTATTCTCTCACTCTCGGTCTATCTCTCTCTCACTCACGGCCTTTGTTTCGCTCCATCTACCTCGGTCACTCTCTTTCCCTCTCTGTCTCCCTTTCTCTATTTTCCCCTTTCTCAATCGTGCTCTAGGGTTGTTATGATTTTTTTTATTTAATTTGGTGTTGATTTCGAAAAATGGATTTGGTTGAAGTGGTTTGATTTGTAAAGTTTTGTGGATTTGATGTCCTAAATGGGTTTGATTTTAGTGGTTTCATATATTTTTCCCTCTTTTTCCTTTCTCTCTCATTAGTTTCAAAGCCCTAATCCATTAATTGTGTATGTATTTGCAAGTATATTTGGTCCCTCATTGTGTATGTATTGAAAGCCCTAATCTATTGTATTGAAAAACCTTCTTCTGGGGGTTTTCACTCATGAGTAAAAAAATATTTTTTACCAAAATAAACAGAGTGGCCATAGACAAGGATTTCTATTGTGACAGTCTAACTGATGGCAAATTTGGATTCGAAAAAGGGTCAATTTGGTAGATAAGGATTTCTATTGTATTTATGTACGGTTGGTTTGGGTGCTGTTTTTGATCATTTTGATCCCACATTTTAGTTTAATGGAATCTTTATTTGTTGATAAATAATAATAACAGCTGAACTACATGATGAGTGATAGAGTGAAATTGGAAATAACAATCTAAAACTACATGTCATACTTGTAATTTTTCATGTCGTCTATGAGAAGCTAAGGTTGAAATGGATCTCTTGATTTAACTCTGCTTCTTATTGTTGACTTTGTTAGGGACTGGGTCCATGTCACTTTTGGTGTTGTTTAGCTCACATGATGGCAATATAGTTTCAAATTGATTGCACACTTTCACTTGCTATGAAAATAGAATATTTTAAATGTATTTGTAGCACACTTTACCAGTACAGTTTTGATTGAGAATGTCTATGTATATGTACGTTGTGGCCATTATCAATATATATATAAATATATATATTTTGTATTGGACCAATTTTATCACCTAAAATAATAAACAATTTCAACTTGAACTATCATTTTGTTGATTGTGGCTGCTATTCCTGTAACGGATCCAGTTGAGGAGATGGTTTGAGAAAGAAAATTACATATGAACCATAAGTGAATGAATTGAAAATTTTGACCTTTATGCTCCTAAGCATGCTCTTCATTATTGAGAGGGTAATTTATATGAAAATTGGGCCGAGCTGGGTCGTTATGGGCCTCAATACGAAGGGCTAAGTAAAAAGGGCATAAAGTTACTCCGGTCTTGAAGAGGCTTAAAGTTACTCCGGTCCCAAGGAGGTTAGCTCGGTCACCATACTAAAACTTATAACGGTTATGGCGCAGTATGGTTAGCTCGGTCTAAACCTTGCTAAAAGTTAGCTCGGTTGAGACTTACCACGGTTTGTACAGGGGAAACTGAGGTAAGAGCAGTAAAACGACGAACCGAACTAGGGATAGTTCGGTCTGTTCTACGGCTAAGCATAAGCCATGCGTACCTCGGCTACATTGGAGTCCGACCATGGTGAAACCATCTCACTTGGTTTAAGCAGTGAGGGGGGTGTTTGTAGACACCCCATTTTTGACCGCCCTTAAGACTTGGGCGCGACTGATGGTTTACTTGGTGTTAAAAGGTGTGCGGGCAAAAGTTCAGTTTCTTCGGCAAGGAGAGATAAATCTCAACTTCACACCCCATTTTGGACCAAGACTATTTTGAATGGTTTTTAGACCTTAAAACCCTCTCTTTCAAAACATTTTTGAAATAAAGTTTCTACAATGTTCCGAGGCTCACATTTTGTCAAATAATGCGCTTTTCGATAAACCGAGCAAGGACAAAGTGGAGATTAATGAAAGAGAGATGAAATCTTTGAAAAATCTTTCAAAACACCTTGCTTAGGGGTTTGAAGTTGAAGAGAAGAGGAGAAGAGGGGAGAAAACAAGTTGGAGAAGAAGTTCGCCAAGGATCCAGGTAGAAGGGAGTCGAGCAACTCTCGCTGAATCAGGCCTATTCAACTGCATACTTGGATTTTATCTATGAGGCCACCACCGTTGGAAAGCTTACTTCTGGGGCTTCATTTTGCACTCAAGAATCTCTCAAAGCCAAGTCCGGGTGGAGGAGATATGATTGGTTGAAGTTGGGCATCATCCCGGTTGGATCGAATCTGCGCGGCTTCACCAAAAAGGGCATAACTTTTTGCACAGGAGGAATTTTAATGCAAGGTTTGCGGCATTGGAAAGCTAACTTCCAGGGCTTCAATTTGGACACCCACCGGCCACTTTTTGACCTTGGCATCACCTATCGGCAATCTATTTAGCCGACCGGCAATTTATTGTGCCGACCGGCCATTTATTTTGGCCGACGACCTCCTTTTCTAGCCGGTTTGACCTTTTTGCACCTTCCAGGCATGGTGCATGCCAGCTGTGCCAGCTGGGATGCACAGACCCAGCTCCCCGTGCATATATGTGCCTATTTTGAGCCTTTGACCCCTCTTTTGCACCCTTTGCTCAAGGCTTCTTGAGGAAGCCTTGACCCCTTGTCTTGGCTTCCTCAAGAAGCTTACCAGCTGTCCTAGCTTCCTTGAGAAGCCTTGGCCCTCTTGCCCCCCTTGACCCTTTCTCTTTAGCTTGTCTTATAAGCTTCAAGCCTTTGCCTTTGCCTATATAAGGAGCTCTCCTCCTCCATTGTTGGGGGTTGGAGATTTTGAGCAAAAAACCAGAGAGTAGACATATATATCTGATATATATACATACAACCCTCCATCTCTCTCATCCAAGCTTCAAAACACCCTTGCCCTTGCACCATTTGCCCTACAACCCATAGTACAACACCTCCATCCTCCATTCCAGCACTTTGAAGGCCATTTGCAGAGGTTAGAAGCTCAGAAATTTGGATCACAAGCTGCTGGTTTGCTGCTCTTCAAGGGTAAGCACCCATTTCCCTTAAACTTGCATTTTCTTGCTTCATTTATAAGCTATACTTGCAAGCATTTCTGGACTTTGTCATGAACTAAAAAGTGTCATATTTTGAGCTTATCTTCATGCTTGATTAAGAACTTTTTGCTGTTTGAAATCATCCACTACCTCTTGTCTTCAAATCTCTCTTTTAGGGCCATTTTTGCATGCTATTTTAGCCCTACTTGTGAGCATTTTCGAGCTTTGGTATTAACTGAGAAAAGTCTTGTTTTGAGCTTCTAAGCATGTTTGTTTAAGGTCTCATTTCTGTTGAGGGTCGTCTACCCCCTTGTATGCTTGTTTGCATCTTATTTTGAGCCATATCTCGAAGCCTTGGTTTGGTGCTTTGTTTGGCCTTCTAGCCACTGAAATCCAGTAGATTTCCAGTGGCTAGCTTGCTGTTTTGAGAGCCCAAATCAGAGGGGGGGTGACCCCCTCTCTCCTTGTCTTGTTTAGTGCCCTTTTTGGCCTTCCAAAGGACCTCATAGTTTCATGCTTCTAAGCTTCATTCCAGGGCATTTTCAGTGGGTTTTTGGACCCTCTTGAGCCATTTCCAGAGTTCGTTTCACCATGCTTAATGTCCATGATGCATGTACTTAATAACCTCTTGCATGGCCCTCTAAAGGAGCTCATCTTTTTTGCATGCATTGGCTGCATATCAGTGGTTATTTGGGCCTATTTTCACATATTTTATTCACTGATTTTTGATGGTTTGATGAGATTCCACATGCTTCATACACTTGCCATGTAAACCATGTTAGCTAGTCAAAATTGCATGCTAATTTAGTCCATCTTGCTAGCACTTTTTGGCCATGCTTTAAACTGGAAATATGCATGTTTTGGGACTGCCTTGCTTCTGTCTTCATGCTTCATGATCAAATAATGCATGCTTTGTATAGCTATAAGCCATTCCATGTACCTACTTTTGTGTTTCAGGTCTCATCTCATGCATCGGGTGCCATATCGCCATGTTTCGAGATTGTTTAGCAGCATGTTTTAGTGCTGAAATTTGCATGTTTGCATACCTTGTTCCATCTCTTGCCATGCGTGGGTAGAGTGGCATTTTATGCCTTAGGATCGGTTCTCGGTTTGCGTGCATGCGTGCACGCATCTCGATGGTCTCATTTTCATCTAATGGCCACTGATGTGAGTGTGGCTGAGGTCCACTCACATTGGTGTAAGTCCATCTTGCATTGTGTATGCCATGTTTCAATGCGTTGTGCATGTTATGTTGTTAGCATTGTGCGTGCCATGTAGTTGCATTGCATGTTTGTATGTTAGCTTGCATGCTTAGGTTGCATGTGCATTTTTGTGCATTGCCTCACCTCTTGATCAACCATGATTGAGGTTGGGTCCCTTGTATGTTTTGTGTGCATTGCATTTGACATTGAAATGCATACTTGACTCTTTGGCCATCATGCATCGAAATGCGTGATTGGTGGCCCGAGGGTCGAGGGCCATGCTCCCTTGAGTGCATTGCATGATAGGGAGTGTGTCCATGCATACATTGCTTTGAAATTTCATGCCATACACTGCTTGCCCTTTGCTGCTGTCAATTGCAGGTTCTGCAGCAAGTTTTGGCCGGTCGGCTACATAAAGTGCCGACCGGCCATGGATTTTTAGCCGATAACTTCATCATAGGCCGATGACCCTTTCCCATGGCCGGTGGCCATCCCTCCCAGCCGATGGTGTTATGCAGTGCGCAGAGAACCTGTATCCAGACTTTTACAGTCTTCAGAGGAGCAGGCAGTGATTAACAGGGGCAACAGTGCTATGGCAACGAGTTTCCGGGCAAGGCGAGTCGAACATGCATCATTCGCGCATCCCGAGGCAGGGCTGCGGCCCCCTTCTTTCTATTTATTTCATATTTAATTTGTTAATTAAGTTAGAAGTTTTGTAATATTTAATTTAGCATTATTTATTCGGGCTGTATTATTCTTTTGGTCCCTCCGAGTGAGGGCGTATTTGTAATAAGCGTGCGTGGGTGTGTGTATGTCTTCCAACCCCACGTCTTTCTTCCATTTTATTTACCTGCTTATGATGGTAGACTAGGGCATATTTAAATTAGCATACCTTATGCTATGCATTCGTGCATTCATTCATTTGTTTTGCATGCACCGGGCTCGACGCATCATTCTAACTGCATCTGTATTTCGATTCCAAATTGAATACGTGTTAGTTGTAGCATTTCACATGTCATTGTAGATTAGCCGAGCCTATTCTAGTAACATTCTGTATGTGATGCATTAGCCATTTTTAACATGAACTAGGATCATGCATGATTACTAACTAGTTTCTGTTTTGGCACGGAGTACTAAGTAAGCTTTTTATGCTTTAGCATACCGCATACGTGTGAGTGTTTCCATAATAGCATGATTACCATGAGGCTAGCTGCTTATGTGATATAACTGCTTGAATGCCTGTGGATGGAGGTTGAATTACCTAAATTGGAATAATGCATTGAAACTGTGAGTTTTAAGCCCACTAGATAGTGGCAAAACCATCTTTTCTAAAGCCAACTCGAGGGTGGCAAAACCTGCATTTTAGCCTACTTGCGAGTAGCAAACCATTTTCAAAACAAACATGAAATGTTTTGTTCCAATTTAGGCGATTTGGTCTATACTTGTTTGTTGTGCGCATAACATAGTAATTCTAGGCTAATAACCTGAATAAGAACGCATAACGTTTTCAAAATTGGATATCACGGTTAGTAGAGGCCGGTCTTCGGACCAGGCGAGAGGGGGTGCTCATAGCTGACCTTCCCCGATCGTACCCAAGTTCCCGAGCCGAGGCAACTTTGGTGATGACGGACACATGGCCTTTGGCACCGAGTCAGGGTTTCCTAAATTCCCCAAAATAAAATATTTAGGTGGCGACTCTGTATCTGGCAAAGCAGTCCATGTTTGGCACTTCTCTTTAAAAATCTGTTTTCTCAAAACGATTTGCCGGATTTGGACTCTTTGGTTCAGATTAAGAACCGTGACAATTTGAGTCTGAACTGTAGTAGACCCGCAAAACGAACGGAACAGGACTTCACCCTCCCGGGGCGTTCGGGGACGTCTACAGTGTTGAAGGATAAGCATTATCTTTCGGAAGTATGAATCCTAGGAGGACACTACATGGATGGGTAAGAGTCCTACTTGGATTGTGCCACATGGAACCTATAAAAGCTCACAAACATCACCTATAGAGAGGTAACGCAACTTTGATTCCCGAATACACAGAGCTTTTGTCTATTTGTCTAGTTTGCTGATTTAGGCATCGGAGAGGTTTCCGGCACACACCCGCCGGCTAACTCACATTTGTATTTTCAGGTAGTAGAGCGACGTTGTACGGAGGAGCGCATACTTGATTAATAGGATTATACGAGAAGGTTTATTTCTTTCCCGTACAATTGGCGCCGTCTGTGGGAAGTTAGACAAGAACAAAACCTCTTGATCAAGCTTTTCTTCTTTAGAATCAATGGCGCACAATGAAAATTTGCCACAATCCGCCATTGACGGACAAACACCAGAAGGGGGTGCAAGGCGCGAAGGTCTACCTCTTATCCCTCCTATGGCGGATTTAGAGCCACAGCGACAGAATCCCAGACGGGATGCGAGGGGGAGAAGGTGGACTAACAGCCCCCATCACTCTCGTTCACAAAGTCCTGAAAGACAAAGGCGGAGGATTGATCCTCAAACTCTGGAGGACCGTGTGAAGGAGCAGGACGAACTGATACGACGTATGGCGGCGGACATAGAGTCCATGAAGCGCCAGATAAAGGGTAGAAGAGTGGCGACAGGAGAGGGGCACAAAGGCAAGACGCCCCCTCGCCACTCGGAAGATTATAGTAGACGTACCACACCATCTCAAGCAAAGAATAGAAGCCTCAGGACAGGCGATACACAGTCCAGGTCTTCCAGAACTCGTTACTCCAGGACTGAGAGGACGAGATCTGAGAGGTCGTACACTGAAGGAAGCACCTATTGGCCCTCACATACACACCAAACAAGATCCAGACAGACGGAGTTGCCCAGATCATCCGACTTACGAACCGTGCTCGAAGAAAAGGCACGATGGAAGGAGGATGCCAGGGCACGCCATCCACATAGAGTTTCAGCCTTACAGCGGTTGGCTCCTCGGACGCATGGAAGCGTCGAGGTTGGAATGCCAATTCCGCGCCCTGCCTACGAACCGACGGACAAAGCACTAGCGAGGCTGCAGACCTCGCCGTTCGTTCCGGCAATCGAAAACGCGCCCCTACCTTCAGGCTTCCTTCAGCCCAAATTTACCACGTACGAGGGGAAGACGGATCCCTACATGCACCTAAGCCACTTCCGCTAGGTTATGGCGGTATATCGACGTAATGAGGCCTTAATGTGCATTCTCTTCCCATCAAGCCTTGGCGACCTAGGCCTGACTTGGTTCGAAAAACTTCCAAAAGGCAGCATAGCCTCCTAGGCGCAATTAGCTGAGGCGTTCGTAACAAGGTTCAGAACGAACACCAAAATGCCAGTGGAGATCGACCAGCTTCTCTCATTGACATGGGCGACAAGGAGACACTTAGATCCTATAATAGTCGCTACTGGGAGACCTTCAACTAGATTGGGGACTGCCCCACCAATCTAGCCATTGCACAGTACAAAAGAGGCCTCCCAATCGGGAACAGACTAAGGGACTCGATCACCATGACACCGCCCCTCACCATGGAAGCCTTGATGGAAAGAGTGCATCAGCACATCAGGGTGGAGGAGGATGGCGCACGTGCCAAAACAAAATCTGGCGCGACCGCAGTACCAGAGAAAAAGGCCTCAATGAAGGTCAGCGCGGTAGACCGTTCGAACAAAAACGGACGAGGCAGGCGAGACAACAGAGAGGACCAGGATAAAAGATGGTTAAGAGTCCGCACTGCCATAACCACAGTATTCAAGAAACTGATCTATCGGATTCTAAGCGAAATACGCGATGAGCCTTTCGTCAGATGGCCAGCTAAGCTAGGAGAAGCTCAGAAAGACTACGACGAAAGATCACGGTGTACCTTCCACAAGGAAAAGGGGCACCGTACTGAGAATTGCATGCCATTGAGGCAGCACCTGGAGGAGTTGGTGGCAGCAGGTCACCTGGATAAGTACATTGAAGAAGGGACGCAACCAACCTCCCAGGATCACAATAACCCTGACGGGATGCCAATCGATGCCCCACCTCAAGACATAATCAATGTGATACATGGAGTCTTCGAACCTGAGCGTGTATGCAAGCTCAGAGGGTCAATCAAGAAGGCTGAGCACTTAAAAGAGGTACTCAGTGCACAACCTACCATAAAAAAGGGGAAGACAGAGGTCACGAACGTCATGTCTTTTTCAGATAGAGACTTGGCAAGGATATATTGCCCTCACAATGATGCCCTGGTTGTCACTCTCCGAGTCAAGGATTTTGACGTCAAGCGGATTTTGATTGACCAGGGTAGTTCATGTGAAATAATGTACTACGAAACATTTAAACAATTGAAGTTACAAAATAAAGACTTGGCACCTGCCGTATCTTCCCTGATTGGATTCAACTCAATGCCAGAGTGGCCAGTCGGCAAAATAATTCTTCCAGTTAGAGCAGGAAGCGTAACGAAACAAGTGGAGTTTTGGGTATTGAAAGTCCCTTCCACTTACAACATCATCTTGGGCAGAATGTGGCTGTATGCCATGCGGTCGGTGGCATCATCCTACCACCAAGTAATGCGGTTCCCCAACGAAACCGGGGCAATTGAAGAGGTCTATGGAGATCAGATTATGTCCAAACAATGCTTTGTCACGGTGAACGGTAGCTGTGCTGCCAAAGGATATGTTCATTCGGTGGAAGAACCTGAGAGCAATGAACTGTTCGCAGATGTTGGCAAAGCAGCTAATCAAAAAGTGGTGGAAGACTTGGTAGAGGTAAGAATAGATGAAAAGAACCCGGATAAGTTCTTTTTGCTCGGTTCGTCGTTGTCCAGCGCTGAGAGATTAGAGGTCTTGGAATTCTTGACCTCTAACATCGAAGTGTTCGCCTGGACGCCATACGACATGCCAGGCATTGATCCAAACTTCATCTATCATAACTCAATGTCCACCCATCCGCCAGACCAATCATTTAACGCACTCGCAGATCGGCACTCCACCATGCCGAGATAGTGGCAGAAGAAGTAGGAAACCTGCTGGAGGCAGGGGCAATCAGAGAAGTGCACTACCCAAGATGGATCTCCAACACAGTAGTAGTGCCAAAAAAGAATGGCAAGTGGCGTGTCTGCGTCGACTACAAAACAGTCAACAAGGCATGTCCAAAAGACAGCTTTCTTCTACCACGAATAGATCAACTGGTAGACCTAATGGTAGGGCACAACCGACTTAGCTTTCTGGATGCATACAGAGGCTACCATCAAATCGCCATGCATAAACCAGACCAGGAAGTCATGTCCTCTACAACTCCAAAAGGACTGTATTGCTACAAGGTCATGCCCTTTGGCCTGAAGAACGCAGGGGCGACATTCCAACGGATGGTCACCAAGATGTTTGAACCATTGTTAGGCAGAACAATAGAGGCTTACATCGACAATATGGTGGTCAAAAGCAAGGATGAGAATGACCATCTCAAGGACCTAGGTGAAATGTTTGAAATCCTGAAGAAGCACAAGTTGCGCCTCAACGCGTCCAAGTGTGCATTCGGAGTAGGATCTGGCAAATTCCTGGGCTTCCTGGTAACCAACCGGGGTATGGCAGCTGCGCTCAATCGGTTTATAAGCCGGTCGTCAGACAGACTACGACCATTCTTCCACGCTCTAAAAGCCAAGTTTGAGTGGGATGAAGAATGCGACCGCGCTCTGGAAAGCCTGAAAGAATACATATCTACTCCGCCACTGCTTGTCACCCCAATACCTGGAGAAGAACTCTTCATGTACCTGGCAGTCTCTCAGCACACAATTAGCGCAGTGTTGGTCCGTGCGGAAGGAATCCAACATCTGCCCATCTTTTATGTCAGCAAGACATTGCTGGGCGCCGAAACAAGGTACTTGCCACTAGAAAAACTGGCCTTGGCCTTAATGATGACCTCAAGGAAGTTGACGCACTACTTTCACGCCCACACCATAGTCGTCCTCACAGCTTTCCCACTAAAAGCTTTGCTTGAAAGGGCAAACTTCTCCGGACGAATTTTGAAGTGGGCAGTAGAGTTGGGACAATATGACATCAAGTTCCAACCCAGAACCGCGATAAAGGCTCAAGCTTTGGCAGACTTTGTCGCAGAATTCACCCCAGGAAGTCATCATATCTACCCAGTTGACCTGACTGAAACAACCGAGTTAGGGATGGAAGTTGACGTCGGAATAACGCAACCCTTGATACAGGTTACCCTGTCAAGTCCCAAGGCAGACCAGAGCAAAGTAAGGGAGGAAGAAGCAAACCATGCTACACCAAGTCAAGACTCACCAACAAATAAAGACTTGGTACAATCAGATTGCGAGGGGCACACAGCAGACATGGATCATAAAGAAGACACCAACAACACGGAAGACCCCAAGGCATCATCTGATCCCTCCACTTGCTGGAAGTTGTTCGTTGGAGAGATGTGGAAGCTCTTCGTGGATGGAGCATCCAACCGGCATGGAGCAGGACTTGGCATAGTCCTCATCTCTCCAGACGGTCTAGTAGTGGAGCAAGCAGTCAATCTAGGCTTTCCAGCATCAAACAATGAAGCGGAGTATGAAGCACTTCTTGCAGGCCTCAAAACAGCATTCTACATGAAGGCCACCAAACTAATGGTTTACAGCGACTCACAGCTGGTGGTAAACCAAATATCTGGCGACTACGAAGCAAAGGATGACAGGATGGCCAAATACCAAGAATTGGTTAGAACAGAGATCAAGAAATTTGAAGTAGTGCGGATAGAACAAATCGGCAGGGAAGAAAACAGCAGAGCAGATGAATTAGCAGGCTTTGCTTCAATGGCAGATACTTCAATCCCTCATCCATTACTGATCAACTACCTGCCTAGACCAAGCATTGAAGACCCCGAAGCAGAAGAGGTATGTTGCGCCGAGCTAGGCCCTTCTTGGATGGATCCCATCATACTATTCCTGAAAGACGGCATCTTACCAGAAGAGAAGAAAGAGGCCAACAGAATAAGAGCGAAGTCGCAGCAATTTTGGCTCTCCCCATCTTTGGCATTGTACAAAAAATCGTTCTCAGGACCCTATCTAAAGTGTGTCCACCCCAGCAAAGTAGAAGCATTCTTATTCGAAATACACGAGGGCGTATGCGGCAGCCATCAAGGAGGAAGATCACTAGCATACAGAGCAATTTCGCAAGGATATTGGTGGCCATACATGCAAGCAGACTCAGAAAAATATGTCAAAAAGTACGAAAAGTGTCAGAAATTCGCACACCAAATACACCAACCTGCCAGAGAACTTCTACCTCTAACTAGCCCATGGCCCTTCGCAATGTGGGGGTTGGATATAGTAGGACCACTTCCAATAGCACCAGGCAACAGGAAGTTCTTTCTCGCAGCAACCGACTACTTCATAAAGTGGGTGGAAGCAGAAGCCTTGGCATCAATCAAGGAAAAAGATGTGAAGAAATTTGTCTGGTAGAATATCATCACTCAATTTGGCATACCAAAGGAACTAATATCAGACAACGGCACACAGTTCGACGGCAGAATCTTTAGAGGCTTTTGTGAAGAGTACAAGATAGAGTTCTACAATTCTACACCGGCATATCCCCAAGCAAATGGTCAGGCAGAAGCATCAAACAAGGTAGTCTTGGATGGATTGAAGAAAAGATTAGAGAAAGCCAAAGGCAAGTGGGCACAAGAGCTCCCTCATGTTTTATGGGCATACCGCACTACACCTCGGCAGTCAACAGGAGAAACTCCATTTTCCTTAGCCTATGGTATGGAGGCAGTAATCCCACTAGAAGTTGGCCTCCCCACAATTCGAAGCGAGAGTTTTGATCCAGACTTGAATGGTGAAGCCATAACATTTGAGCTCGACCTTGCAGAGGAAAGAAGAGACAGAGCACTGGTTCACATTGCGTCATACCAACAAGAGTTATCCAGGAAGTATAACAAGACAGTACATCCAAGACAATTCAAAATCGGGGATTGGGTACTGCGCAAAGTGATGGGAAACACCTTGGTACCAGGGGATGGCAAGCTAGGGCCTAATTGGGAAGGACCCTACAAAGTGGTGGGACTAGCAGGCAAAGGGGCATACCACTTAGAAGATGAGGACGGCAAGGCAATTCCCAGGCCGTGGAATACTGCCAATCTCAAGTTATTTTATTTTTAGCTTTTTCTCTTTAAGTATGTGTAATTTTTCATTTCTTAATAAAACAAGTAGTTTTCTTTTCAGTATAAACGTTTTCTTCTGTAAAGGTTTGTTTTAGTAAGACAGGTGAGTTGGGGGCATTAAAAACATTTTATTCTAGGTTGGCTGGAAAAACCAACTTAGAGGTTGGCTGGATTAAACCAACACCCTTCCTAAGCCCAGGATAAGGATCCAGGCTGCAGGACGTTTGGTCGAAATAACCAAACACTTTATTCTAAGCTGGCTGGAAAAACCAACTTAGAGGTTGGCTGGATTAAACCAACACCCTTCCTAAGCCAGGATAAGGATCCAGGCTGCAGGACGTTTGGTCGAAATAACAAACACTTTATTCTAAGCTGGCTGGAAAAACCAACTTAGAGGTTGGCTGGATTAAACCAACACCCTTCCTAAGCCCAGGATAAGGATCCAGGCTGCAGGACGTTTGGTCGAAATAACCAAACACTTTATTCTAAGCTGGCTGGAAAAACCAACTTAGAGGTTGGCTGGATTAAACCAACATCATTCCTAAGCCCAGGATAAGGATCCAGGCTGCAAGACGTTTGGTCGAAATAACCAAACACTTTATTCTAAGCTGGCTGGAAAAAACCAACTTAGAGGTTGGCTGGATTAAACCAACACCCTTCCTAAGCCCAGGATAAGGATCCAGGCTGCAAGACGTTTGGTCGAAATAACCAAACACTTTATTCTAAGCTGGCTGGAAAAACCAGCTTAGAGGTTAGCTAGATTAAACCAACACCCTTCCTAAGCCCAGGATAAGGATCCAGGCTGCAGGACGTTTGGTCGAAATAACCAAACACTTTATTCTAGGTTAAATTGGAAAAAACCAATTTACAAGTTGGCCGGATTAAACCAACTCTTTTTACTCCTCAGCCGAAGTAAGGGTATGGGCTGAGAAATGGTTGGCTGGATTAAACCAACTCTTATTACTCTTCAGCCGAAGTAAGGGTATGGGCTGAAGAGTGGTTGGCTGGATTAAACCAACTCCTGGTACTCTTCAGCCGAGGTAAGTATATCGGCTGAAGAGTGGTTGGCTAGTAAGCCCAGTAAGATTGCTCAGCTTAGACCGGAATAAAATATCTCGGCCGAAAAATATTGTGTTTCGTTCAAATTGTAGGTAGAAAGCAAGCACAAACAGGAAAGTAAACCGAGATAACAGTTGGAGCAAAAGAATTCATTAAAAACTCATTACAAGTGCAAGCATACAGTCAGACGGAGTAAGTGTTGACTACAAAAGAAGATTTTTCATTGATCAAGAACAAAATACAAAGGAGGGGCCCCCAGCCCGGTTACAAGTCCAAAAAAGAAAGAAAATTACAAAATCAGTTGAGCAGGTCATCAAGATCAGCATCTATATCAACCCTAAGACCGGTTTCAGATGGCAGCACGGTCTCGGTTGGGAGCTTGGTGTCTACTGCAAGCACGGTATCAGTTGGCAGCTCATCAATCAGGTCTTCAACCGTTGGCCCCAACCGAGCTGATTGATTAGCTGGATCATTGACGACCGAGGTATCAGTTGGCTCGGTCTCTTCATCATCATCTGATGCTTCAAGGAATTGCTTCTGAAGGTCAGCAGCATACTCAGCTAGTGAGCTCAGAATAAAGTAGGGAGGAGGATCGAAGACCTCGGTTTCAGGACCGTGACCGAGCTGCGTCACGGCCCCCCTCCAACTGCACTTATAGAATAGGTCATTCGCTGCTTCACACTGCTGGATGTAAGCTGCTTCGCCTTCCTTAAAACCTTTCAGTTCGGCGTCATCAGCCTTCTTTTTCAGCTCGGCAATCTCAGAGTTCTTCTTGCCTTCAAGTTTGGCAAGCTCACGCAAGTATTTGTCTTTCATTACGGTCAGGGCCTTCTGTTTGTCAGCATTAGCCGAGGTAACTAGTCCGGATAGACGAGCTACCTCGGCCTCGCTCGGCATTTTTTGTTGGGACTCCTTAAGTTCGGTGGTTTTTGCTTCAACCTCTGCCAGGGCCTGCCTTGTGGTCTTCCTCAGCTCTAACACCTTTCTATTGCAATGTGGCTCTTCTGCATGGCCTGCAAAAAGAGGGGGAAGACTTGTAATCAAACCGAGATAAAAGTTGTACGAATTAGAAAGGTTAACAGAAGAAGCTACTTACAAGAACCATGGATTTCGTGGCCGAACGGATGGCTCTTAGTTCGGTTAGGTGTTGGTGATGCTCCATGTCTGCTGGAAGGCAGACGCTCTTGGCAAGGTTAAATGCCATCATGTGATCCTTCTCAGCAACCACCGAGTTGGTATCCTGGATATCTCGGTTCTGGAAAGTCATTTTCGGAGCCCACTTGGAGGAGCTAAGCCGGTCAGAGTGCTCCGGCTGAGGGCTTGGTGGAGGGCTTGGTGGAAGGGTTGTTTCGTCTTCATCAACTAGGCGTGGCTCGATCTGAATAGTCCGGGCACGCTTGCTGGGGCGCGATGAGGAGGGTTGTTGAGAAGGAAGGGCCACCACGGTTTCCTGAGTTTGGTTCGGTGGTGGTACCTCGGCTCGGTTTGTCTCGGTTAAAAGGGCCCTTACTCTGTTCCTTTGGCCATTTCTTGTTCGGCAGTCAAAGGGACTAGATTGATCTGGGGCAAGGTAGGGTCCGGTTCAGGGGCGTCTTCCAGCAAGAAGTCTGTCACCCTAGCTTTTCGTCGGCTACTGTATCTGTATGTCTGCTCAAAATTCAGCAGCTTAGCCCAACTTCTTTCGGGGTATCGTAGTGTGGCACGAAGTACGCCCAAGTTGGGGTAACTGTATAGTGATTGAAGATGGGCTGAATCTGCAAAAACAAAGACAACTGTTAGTTCGGTTCAGAAATTAGAAACCGAAATAAAACAGCAGCGTGCAATAAAGCCAAAGTAATTATACCGGGTGTTCCTTTATTCCCGTTTATACTGCGGCCTGAGATCTGGGCTTGGTGGTCTTCAAAATTCCCAGAGACCCCGAAAAAAGCGTCGTCATTCAAGTTTTTGTCCGGTGTGTCTTTTATTATTTTCTCTCGGCGACGTCGTATTCTTAAATAATAAACCCACCCATCTTCTTTTGAGCCTATAGAATATTGGTGGAATAGTTCGGCTAAGCCAAGGTTAATGCCAGCTCGGCGGTTTAGTTCGGCTATACCATTTATTATACGGTATGAGTTTGTAAAAAGCTGGGTTGGGCATATTCTGGTTTGCCTAAGGAATTCGCAGAGCAAGGGTTGAACAGGGAATCTTAGTCCGATCTTTACTATGAAAAGGAGGGTGAAGGGAACAAAACCAGGGTTTCCCCAGGGAACGATATCTTGTTCGGCTAGGGTAAGATGGACATCGTCAGGGATGTTGTACTCCCGTCGGAATTCGGCCAAACCACCAGGTGTCTCTACTAAGAATCTATACTTCCCCATTTATGTTTTAAATTACAAATAAATTAAAGCCAAGTGTTAAATCGGTCGAAGATTTGTGCTGAGTAGCTCGGTTGAGCGCTCAAAGGAGTGCCTGGGCAACCTAAGTTTGCAAAAGTGAAAAAGAGAGAACAAAGGTGTTAAGCACAGACCGTTGGACCGTGCTAAAAGATTAATAAAGGCAACATATATCAAGTCTTAGTTCGGTTATGTGGCATACTACGGATTTTTAGCTCGGTTTGAGCAAGGGATTTGTTGGCTCGATTGCTACGGGCGGTTCGCTATCTCAGTTAAAAAGAAAGGTTTTCTAGACCGGTTGAGCTTCTAGGGGCAGCTTTCTTAGTTCGGTCTGAAACTAAGAAAGCTGGTTTAGCCCCGAAGACATAGCTCGGTCAGATTTGAGGTTGCCTAGTACACTAATTGCAGACCTAGTTCGGTTAGCTAGTCTGGCTAGAGTAACATTAACTACAAACAACTTCTTAGTTCGGTTGCCTGGTTATTTTGAATCAAAAACCAATGTTCTACAGGTTTCATGGATTCAAGTAGTTCTTATGAAGTTTTTTCCAGAAAAATACAAAGCAAAGCAAAGCAAAAGGAAATAAAGTTTTTTGCAAAAACACTAACGCTATGTTGTAGATTAAACAAAGGCAAGAACGAGAATAATAGAAGAGATTGAGTTACTTACCAGATTAAGGCAGACAAAACTGAAGATGGAAGCAAGGCAGTGAAGATTCACGAGCTTTATAGTTGCAAGTTTGAGAAGCAGAGACGAAAGAGAGAGAAGAAATAGTGTGAGAATGATTCAAAATGCTAGGGTTTGTTTTGTGAAGGAGAAAGGACAAAAAAGAGCGGGACTGTTCAAAAAACTCGGAGTACGAAGACGGCGTGACAGCTGCATTGGATCAATCAGAGCGTGCCACGTGTCACTGGAATGAGAATCGATTCAGTTGCTGTGATTGAAGGGACGTTTTGACTGGACAAACTGAACCCGGTATGGAATATTAGTTCGACTGGAAAGGCTTAAGAGTTTTAGCTCGGCTGGAAAGACTAAAGGGGTTTAGTTCGGCTGAAAAGACTGAAACTTTTTTAGCTCGGCTGGGGACCAGTAATCCCTATCATGCTTTACAGATGGAATTACGGGGCAATTGAGAGGGTAATTTATATGAAAATTGGGCCGAGCTGGGTCGTTATGGGCCTCAGTACGAAGGGCTGAGTAAAAAGGGCATAAAGTTACTCCGGTCTTAAAGAGGCTTAAAGTTACTCCGGTCTTGAAAAGGCTTAAAGTTACTCCGGTCCCAAGGAGGTTAGCTCGGTCACCATACTAAAACTTATAACGGTTATGGCGCAGTATGGTTAGCTCGGTCTAAACCTTGCTAAAAGTTAGCTCGGTTGAGACTTACCACGGTTTGTACAGGGGAAACTGAGGTAAGGGCAGTAAAACGACGAACCGAACTAGGGATAGTTCGGTCTGTTCTACGGCTAAGCATAAGCCATGCGTACCTCGGCTACATTGGAGTCCGACCATGGCGAAACCATCTCACTTGGTTTAAGCAGTGAGGGGGGTGTTGAAGGATAAGCATTATCTTTCAGGAGTATGAATCCTTGGAGGACTCTACATGGAGGGGTAAGAGTCCTACTTGGATTGTGCCACACGGAACCTATAAAAGCTCAAAAACATCACCTATGGAGAGGTAACGCAACTTTGATTTCCGAATACACAGAGCTTTTGTCTATTTGTCTAGTTTGCTGATTTAGGCATCAGAGAGGTTTCCGGCACACACCCGCCGGCTAGCTAACGTTTGTATTTTCAGGTAGTAGAGCGACGTCGTACGGAGAAGTGCAGACTTGATCAACAGGATTATACGAGAAGGTTTATTTCTTTCCCGTACAATTATGTTGTTTATATTGAAGTTTATGAACAGCGGTTAGTGTGCTGCAAATTTCTACCCCTTTTTTTCTGTGTTTATTATTATTATTTTTTTATAATTACAGGAAATTGGGTGATAAGGGTAAATTTAATTGTTCAACGTTATCTACCTAATATGTTCTCCATATTCTTTCAAGTTGGTAATTAAATATTAAGGCCTTAAAATTGTTTAAGTTATGACTTACAAGTGAATCCTAAAGAAGACGAGTGGGTGCATATAAATTCTCTTCTGGTTGATGATGTAGGGGTGATTGACAACAAATTTATAGAGTGAATGTAAATTCTCAAATACAAAGTCAAGCATCCATGATTTGTTAATTGTGGGAACCCTGGATACTGGCAATAAAATGACTGAATTATTGCAACCATTTGCATTACCTTGCCTAATAATTTACTTAGTGAACTCTTTAGATTTTGCTTATTAAAGGTTCCACTGGTGCATTACCAACAGTACTTTTCACTTTGTTTCATGTCCCAACTTTCACTTTGAAGAAATCATATGGTAATTATATTGTTTAATTTAGTAAATTCATGTAGGCATTTATGGCCATGACTCTATGTCTGGATTTTTGAGAGTATCGCTGCCGACTTCTATCTGTCTATTGAAACACAAACACAACACGTGTGTTTGTGATGACAAAATTATAGTTTTTTTGTTCAAGCTTAGTGATATTATTTGTGTATAGTTGGTTACCTCCCCTATGTTGTGATTGCGTAACATAATCTTTTGAAATAATGACTAGCTCGTCATTGCTCACTTGCATCCTCAACAACATTGTAATTGCAGGGGACTCAAGAACATATTAAGGATGTATGTTAAGAAGGTCAATTGCTCAAAATGGAACAAGTTTCACTTCCATCAAGGTTGATTTCAAGAGTGTTACTATTTGTTGCTTTGCATGTATAACAATTAGAGTGATGATTTGTTACTGTCTATCACTGTTAAAATACTTTTCTATGACTACAAATATATATATATATATATATATTCATTTTTTTGCATGCCTGTGACAAGATTTAAAATATCTTATTCATTGGATTGGTTCCACCCAAATATTTCCCGTCTTGATTTTTTTTCTGAAAGTTACATTGGTAAAATCTTCATAGTATTACACATTTAGCCGATTACTATTCTTCTTTTTCTTTTTAATTTTTAATTTCTTGGATGGTTAGTTTTCCAAGTTTTTTAGTTTTGGATTTTTTTCATTTCATATACCCTGATAGTTTTTATCTTTTCAGTGTCAGGTCAATAGTTGCTTTAAATCTTAATAACTATGCAAGTGGAAGAAATCCATGGGGTAATCTGAAGCCAGAGTATTTGGAGAAGGAATAATTTTTTGGCCACCTAAAATGCCATATCTATCAGCATAATGATGATGCATTATAGTTGCTTTTTGGTAGGCCTTATCAAAGTTAATGACAAGTTCTTATAGTAGCTATGCATATATAGGTAAATAAAACCAATGCAACATGTTTAGTAGAAGTCAAATGCTATTTTGAAACCTATAAGAACATTTGAATGGAAAAGCAGAATTTTCTTCTCCTTCAGTTGGCGTGAGGCTGGTTCCTCTATAATAATTCAATTTATTCCCTCAAAAAAAAAAAAAAAAAAAAATACCCCAATGATTGCAGATTAGAAGTATGTTTTTTTTAAAAGCATTATACAACCCAAATGTCCTCGTAACTTACAATTTTAGAATTGTTTTTTGCCCAAATTCTCTTATGTGGCTATGATGCTTCAAAATATGACCATGGTCCCTGGATGCATTTAGACACTTCCTTTAGTTATTTCCAAAGACATATCCTCTCAGATATCAGGTTTGAGGCATGTTTGTTCTCTTCTTATTCTTCTCTATTGGGTTTCTCTATGTTGTATGAGTAGCTATGCATCGCTCCTTTTTTTTTTTTTTTTGTATAGGATCATATGTGTTTGTTATTTTGTTTTTATTTGATGATAATTAGGATAGGAACTTATACTACCTGCTTGATGTACTCTTAGAAAGAAACTATGTCAAATCTCAAGCTAAAAGTGGTGTTATTGAAATTGTTTCTTTGTTTTACAGAGAGGCTTTGTTGGGGCTCATGTGAATGATGGTCTTCTAGAAATTTTTGGCCTAAAACAAGGATGGCAAGCTTCCTTTGTTTTGTCTGACCTTATTTCTGCTAAACACATTGCCCAAGGTACCGCATGTTGAAATTTTCTTTCATTTAAACAGGTTGCATATATACTAAACATGGCATAAAATATATTAAGTTCTAATAGAAAAAGAGAAGAGTAAGGAAGCAATCTCTGAAAACTTATTCATCTTCTTCTTCCAGATCCTCAATATTGAACTGGCTGTATTTATAAACTGTGAATAAACTAGCAGGCATACTGAATAGTCCAAATTCCCATATATATAAAAAAAAAAAAAAATTCATTATTTTTGGTGGTTTGTGGATGTTATATTCATATACATAGAAAATGAAAATATGTAGAAAAAAAAAAAAAAAAACATATTTCTTTGTTGTATCAATGGTGTATTCGTATCCTGATTTTTGGAAAAAAACATATGCTTCTTAGGAGGAATATATACAACATTGAAAATTAAGGGAAATAATATTAAGAAACTGAAATTTGTATTAGTGTATACTTTGGGTATTTATAGACTTTGTAGCAACTCTAAGAGCACCTCTAACACCTAATAGGCACATTTTGTGTAGTAAAAATATATAAAAGTGAATTTTGTATTTTGCCTAGTTTGAATTTCAACAACACTTTTTTACTCCTGAGATTATGTTGTCTAGCCTCCAAGGTTGTCTACATGTAGCCAACATAGGAGGATGAGGTAGAGACTCCATTTTTGTGTTGAGGCTAGACAAAATGTCTAAAATGCTCTAAATATCTCTCTTGTTGGAGATGCTCTAACAACTAATTTCTACTAAATTCAAGTGCTTGATGCCTAACTTTTTTTGTCTGTGGAATATTGAAATAAAATGGGTAATTAATTAAAAAATATTTAACCCCACATCAAGCTAACACCATATTCTTATAGAGGTTGCAAAGCATGTACCAAGACTTTTGGTTATACTCAAAAAGCTTGACATGTTTCATATTTTTCCTCATTTGGGCTTAGAGTAGTTTGTTTCTCTATTGAAATTAGATATTTCCTTTCATTTGATCGCGCCACCTTTTAGAGTTTAATGTGTCATCCACAATCCTGAAAGTTAGTATGCCACAAAATCGTGTAACAGACACAAGAAGGCCCGGGGAACGCCTCAAACACCTCGGGAGGGACCAATGTAAGTTATGGAAACTTGCGGAACTAGCACGGGACTCCCGGTTTGGAAACTAATTCGAAAAATGCATTTTTCCAACACTTAAACTTGAAAATAAGCCATCATGGGCCAAAATCATGTAACAGCCACGAGAAGGCTCAGGGAACACCTCAAAAACCTCGAGAGGGACCAATGTAAGTTGTGGAAACTTATGGAACTAGCACAGGACTCTCGGTTTGAAAATTAAGTCAAAAAATGCATTTTTTCAACACTTAATCTTGAAAATAAGTCATTGGGGGCCAAAATCGTATAACAACCATGAGAAGGCCCGGGGAACACCTCAAACACCTCGGGAGGGACCAATGTAAGTTGTGAAAACTTACGGAACTAGCACGGGACTCTTGGTTTGAAAACTAAGTCAAAAAATGAATTTTTCTAACACTTAAGCTTGAAAATAGGCTATCGGGGGTCAAAATCGTGTAAAAGCCACGAGAAGGCCCGGAGAACACCTCAAACATCTCATGAGAGACCAATGTAAGTTTTGAAAACTTGTGGAACAAGCATGGCACTTTCGGTTTGAAAACTAAGTCGAAAAATGCATTTTTCTAACACTTAAGCTTGAAAATAAGCCATTAAGGACCAAAATCGTGTAACAGCCATGAGAAGGCCCAGGGAACACCTTAAACACCTTGGAATGGACCAATGTAAGTTGTGGAAACTTACAGAACTAGGACGGGACTCCCAGTTTGAAAACTAAGTCCAAAAATGTACTTTTTTCACACTTAAGCTTGAAAATAGGCAATTGGAGGCCAAAATCGTGTAACAGTCACGAAAAGGCCTGAAAAACACCTCAAACACCTCGAGAGGGACCAATGTAAGTTGTGGAAACTTATGGAACTAGCACAGGACTCTCGATTTGAAAACTAAGTCGAAAAATGTACTTTTCTTACACTTAAGCTTGAAAATAGGCCATCGGAGGCCAAAATCATGTAATAGCCACGAGAAGGCCCGAGGACCACCTAAAACATCTCGGAAGGGACCAATGTAAGTTGTGGAAACTTACGAAACTAGCATGAGACTCCCCGTTTGAAAACTAAGTCGAAAAATGCACTTTTTTCACACCTAAGTATGAAAATAGGCCATATGGGGCTGCAATCGTGTAACAGTCACGAGAAGGCCCGGAGAACATCTCAAAAACCTCAAGAGGGACAAATGTAAGTTGTGAAAACTTACAGAACTAGCATAGAACTCCCGGTTTGAAAACTAAGTCTACAAATGCACTTTTCCCACACTTAAGCTTGAAAATAGGCCATTGGGGGCCAAAATTGTGTAATAACCACGAGACGGCCCAGGGAACACCTCAAACACCTCGGGAGGTACCAATGTAAGTTGTGGAAACTTACAGAACTAGCACAGGACTCCCGGTTTGAAAATTAAGTCAAAAAATGCACTTTTCTCACACTTAAGCTTTAAAATTAGCAATCGGGGCCCAAAATCGTGTAACCACCACGAGACAGCCCGGGGAACACATCAAACACCTCGGGAGGGACCAATATAAGTTGTAGAAACTTACAGAACTAACACGGAACTCCTGGTTTGAAAATTAAGTCGAAAAATGCATTTTTCTAACACTTAAGCTTGAAAATAAGCCATCGGGGGCCAAAATCGTGTAACAGTCACGAGAAAGCCTGGGGAACACCTCAAACACCTCAAGAGGGACCAATGTAAGTTATGGAAACTTACAAAACTAGCACTGGATTCCCGATTTGAAAACTAAGTCGAAAAATACATTTTTCTCACATTTAAGCTTGAAAATAGGCCATTGGGGCCAAAATCGTGTTACAGTCATGAGAAGGCCCAAGGAACACCTTAAACACCTCGGGGGGGACCAATTTAAGTTGTGTAAACTTACGGAACTAACACGGGACTCCCGATTCGAAAACTAAGTTGAAAAATACAATTTTCTCATGCAGAAGCTTGAACATAGGCTATCGAGGGCCAAAATCGTGTAACAGTCATGAGAAGGCCCGAGAAACTCCTCAAACACCTCGGAAGGGACCAATGTAAATTTTGAAAACTTACGGAACTAGCACGGGACTCCCAGCCTAAAAACTAAGTCGAAAAATGCATTTTTCTCACACTTGAGCTTGAAAATAGGCCATCGGGGGGCCAAAATTGTGTAACAGCCATGAGACGGCTCATGGAATAGCTCAAACACCTCGGGAGGGACCAATGTAAGTTATGGAAGCTTATGGAACTAGCACAGGACTCCCGGTTTGAAAATTAAGTCAAAAAATGCACTTTTCCCATACATAAACTTGAAAATAGGCTATCGAGGGCAAAAATCGTGTAACAATCACGAGAAGTTCCGGGGAATCCCTCAAACACCTCGGAAGGGACCAATGTAAACTGTGGAAACTTACGGAATTAGCACGGGACTCGCGGATTGAAAACTAAGTCGAAAAATGCACTTTTCTTGGCAAGTGTAAAAAATGCCAAAAAGTTACCAAAAAATTTAAAAAGTTATCACTATTCACCAAAAAAAAATATTAAAAAATTAATATACAAATATTAAATACAAATCAACTTTTTGTTAAATTAATAAACTGACGTCAGGCCAGCTTCAATGAAAGAAAAAAAAAATTGCACGTGTATATTCACTAAGTTGGATGGTAAAGTTGGGCCCGTGGGGGCCCACCATGGGTCCCGTTTTGATAATCCGAACCGTTCAAAATGTAGAACTCGTCTAGTACTATATGTTTGTAAAAAATCACATCTATTGGATATCGCTAACTACATGATCAAATTAGTTTTGTATAAAAATTGGATGGTGTTATAGTTAACAGTTGACAAAAAAAACTAATACGATCAGATAACTATCGATATCCAATCAAGGTGATTTTTTACAAGCATATAGTACTCGACGAGTTCTACACATTGAATGGTTCTAATTAGAAAAAGGGGACCCATGGTGGGCCTCCATGGGCCGAACAACACTGTCCAATCAAAGCCCGAAAAGGAGGCAATCTTTTTCCATATATTCACCAAGCCGACTGACTGCCAATTCGTACGGCGTACTACACTATCTTCTCCTACACATTTCTTTATACAATTTTTAATACACATTTTTTCATAAAAAGTCAAAAAGTTAACCCAAACATCTATATTTTTTTACTCAACTTTTTAGCCCAAAAAGACAAAAAGTGCACTTATTTAGCACACCCCAAACAACCCCTTAAGCTTGAAAATATGCCATACGGGGCCAAAATTGTATAATAGTCATGAGAAGCCCGGAAAACACCTCAAACACCTCGGGAGGGTCCAATATACGTTGTGAAAACTTACGGAACTAGTACGGGACTCCCAGTTTGAAAACTAAGCCGAAAAATACATTTTTTTCCACACTTAAGCTTGAAAATAGGCCATCAGAGGCCAAAATCGTGTAACAGTCATGAGAAGGCCCGGGGAACATTTCAAACACCTTGGGAGGGACCAATGTAAGTTGTGAAAACTTACGAAACTAACACGGGACTCCCGGTTTGAAAACTAACTAGAAAAATGCACTTTTCTCACATATAAACTTGAAAATAGGCCATTGAGGGCAAAAATCGTGTAACAGTCACGTGAAGGCTCGGGGAACCCCTTAAACACCTCATGAGGGACCAATATAAGTTGTGGAAACTTACGGAACTAGCACGGGACTCGCGGTTTGAAAACTAAGTCAAAAAATGTACTTTTCTCACATTTAAGCTTGAAAATATGCCATATGGAGCCAAAATTATGTAACGGTCACGAGAAGGCCTGGGGAACACCTCAAACACCTTGGGTGGGACCAATGTATGTTGTGGAAACTTACGGAACTAGTACGGGGCTCCTAGTTTGAAAACTAAGTCGAAAAATGTATTTTTCCCACACTCAAGCTTGAAAATAGGCCATCGAATGCCAAAATCGTATAACACTCACGAGAAGGCCCGGAGAATACCTCAAACACCTCGGTAGGGACCAATGTAAGTTATGAAAACTTACGGAACTAGCACGGGACTCCGGTTTGAAAACTAAGTTCAAAAATGCACTTTTCTCACACTTAAGCTTGAAAATAGGTCATCAGGGGCCAAAATCGTTAAACAACCACGAGAAGGCCCAAGGAACACCTCAAACACCTCTGAAGCGACCATTGTAACTTGTTGAAACTTACGGAACTAGCATGAGACTCCCGATTTTAAAACTAAGTCCAAAAATGCATGTTCAATTGTATATTTAATTGATAAGATAATAATCGTCTAACTTGCATTCTTTTTTCTTTTTTCTTTTTTTGTGTTTTGTTTTGTTGCAGATTCGAGATTAGATATGGACATGTTTGGTAATCTGGAGAGAAGAAGGTAGCTCATTTTGTGTTTTTGTTCCTTTTACCTTACATGTATTTTGGTTGCATTGTAAATTTTATATTTTTGTGGGTATTACAGGACATGTTTGGTCATTCCGCACTTGATATTATATTTTTGTAGCTATTAGTAGACATGTTTTTTTAGATTAGGAGACGTGTTTGGTAATCCGCATGCGGTTGATATTGTATTTTTGTGGATATTCGTAGACATGTTTTTTGTGGATATTATGAGACATGTTTGGTAATCCACATGCAGTTGATATTGTATTTTTATAGATATTGTGCTAAAATTCGATTGTGGCGTTTATGAAAATGAACAGATTTTTGTATTGATTTGTAATAGATATTTTATTGAACGGGTTATTGAAATGTGCAGGGAATTTTTAGTAAAAAGAAAATTTTTAAATTGAAAATATTACTCCCACTTTAAAAAAAAATTTAATTATTATTAGCGACGAAAAAAATGTCTCTATTAGTTTTCAAACAACATGACGAATAATTTTGTCTCTAATGATATAGTACCAAACAAATAATTTCGTCACATTTACTGAATATTTCGTTGCTAAATTGAAATATTTGGTGACAAAATATTTTTTGTTATTGAAGAATTTTCTTTTGTACTCATTTTAGTGACGAATTTTTTTGTCACCTTAATATATATCATTAGTGAGGAAAAATTTCGTCACTAAAACCTATTTGGTGACGAAATATTTTGTTGCCAAAACAATTAAAATAAAATATTATCTAATTCTAGTGACGAAATTGATATTATGGAGGACGAAAAAAACAACATTTGGAGATGAAAAATTTCGTTGCCAAAAATGAAAAATAGGCGACGAAACTATTTTTTGTCACCAGGTACTTTCAGCGACAACGTATAGACGACAAACGTGGTGACAAAATTTTTTCGTCACAAATCACTTTGGTGACGAAAATTTGATGTTTGGAGACAAAATCAATCTATTACCAAAGGCCTTTTTTGTTGTAGTGTGCGGCGAGAGTTCATGTCGGTCTCCGATTTCCAATCTCATATTCAATTTTTAAGATCTCTGATCTCAAATTTACTTTTTGAGATCTTCGATCTCAGATCTCTACTATTTCGGCTCTGATCTTTCTCAGATTGAATAGATAGTTAGAAAATGCTTTTTGCATCTTTGATTTTTTATAGCTTCATTTTGTATAAATAACGGATCATTTGTGTGTGTGTGTGTGTGTACAGATAACCATCTAGATTCTCCACTTCTTCTTTTTTTTCTTTTTTGGTGTGTAAAGTATTGATGTTATTGATTTTCTGTTGTTGTTGTTGATTATGATAATGATGATCAAACGAATTGCAATAGAGAGAGAGAGAGAGAGAGAGAGAGATTTGAATAGATAAAAAAATTGAACAGATAGTATTGGTTTTGGCTTGGTATTGCAACAAATATGGGTTGGTTTGGGTATCTATTTCAATAGATAGGATTTGCTTTGCTTGGTAGTTCAACAGATAGAAAAAATTAAAAAAAAAAATGAACGGATAATAAAATTTGGATAGCTAGTTAAACAGATAAGGGAAAAAATTTGAACAGATAAACAAAAAAAATTGAACAGATAGTCAAAAATTTGAATAGATAGAAAAAAAATTGAATAGATAGAAATAATATGAACAAATAAATATAAATTTGAACATATAGTCAAAAAAAAAGTCAAACAGATACATTAAGGGGTAAAATTAGAAATAAAATTACTTTCAAAACAAGTAAAAGGATTTTTCACCAAACTATTTCACAAGGGGTGAACCTCTCACCAATAAAAATATTCACTGAACCTATGCCTTATATCTTTCTTAAATTGTACTTTTCAACAATTTTCTAAAAAATTAACCATTCATTCAGTTTTTTTAATGACGATTGTGATAAATTAAATATTTTATAATTATTAAATCGATTTAAATTTTTTTTAAATGAAATATACAAAATACAAAACAAAACCAACAAATTAAATGAAAGATTCAATAGATTATGGACGGGATGAATGCTTCTCCAAAAAAAAATAAATAAAAAAGAGGATCATGCATGACAAGAGACGATCCTCGCCGGGATGGAGCCTTACCAAAAGTCATCCGCAACCGCCATCGGATGAGAGGGCCTCAGCGAAAATGACGAAGCTGGTGTCTGTTAAAGCTAACTCATTAGCTTTGTGATTTTGTGGAATCCTACCGTATGACATTTTTTTGTTATGTAAATATTTATAATAGAATTATATATTTTATAATTAATATTATAAAATTTTATAATAAAATTATAATTAGTGTGTTTGGTTTCAGTTTTTGGAATTTAATTTTTTAGAAATAATTTTTTTTTTTTTTGTTTTTGTTGTTTTTAGTAAATATATTTTAAAATTTTAAGTATTTTTTTACTTAGATATATCTAAAGATTAATATATTTGTGAACAAAATTTTAAAAAATTAGTAAATTTACAAAAATATGAAAAATTTGCTGCATTTTCGTATTTTTTTTTTATATTTTCGGATATTTAGTAAATTTTTTAAATAAATATTATATTTTTTAAGTATATTTATATTATGTGTGTTTAAAAATTAAAAAAATTATTTAAAATATTAAAAAAATACGAAAAATAAAAAAATAATTTTTTTTTAAAAATATTTTCTAAAACCAAAACGAGTTAAATGGCATTTCCGTTCTTTTGAATAAAACAAAGTAGGTTTAACGAGCCTCTGCCACATGGCTTGGAGTAACGTGTCCGGCTTCTTCTACGACTCGGCCCTCTCCATCAAGTTTGAACGTGACCTAGCTGTCACACGCTCTCTGTGATAGGTCCACACTTACGCCCCTTATATATACTTAGCTCTCACACCCACTTCTTCCTCAATAATCCATCTCTCTTACTTCCTACTGTATCAAACCCTCCTCTCCTCTGCTCTGCTCTCATTCTTCTTAACAGTTCTCTCCACTCTCTAGAAAGCCATCTCTCTAACTCTCTCTCTAGTTATATATATATATATATATATAATCGAGAGATCTGCAATGGCAAACATGAGCTCATTTAAAGCTTTGGCTGCCTTCTTCATTGTCGCTCTCTTCTCCGCTACTGCATCTGCGCAAGACTTCGGAATGGTTCCCACACCGGCACCTGGCGTGGACGCTGGATCAGCATTCTCGTTGCCATCCCTGCTGTAGGAATGGCAACGGGGCGGGGCCGGGGATCACCCTCCCCGTCCCCGATCCCCGATGGTTGAAATTTCTCCGTCCCCGGCCCCAACCCCGGCCCCGATCCCAATCCCCGACGGGGTACCAATCACCGCCCCCGCCCCCCGCCCCTAACGGGGATCGGGTTTCCCTGACCCCGGAGACTCCCCGGCCAAAAAAAAAAAAAAAAATCAACTCATCTCATCAACCACAACATCAACATCATCGACGACAACAACAACAACAACATCATCTTCATCATCTGGATCATCTTACATATTACAACAACAACAAAAATAACTCATCTCATCTTACATATTAGATCACCAACAGATCTGAGTTTATTTATCAAAAAAAAAAAAAAGATCTGCTTCATTATTTTCCAGATCTGAAGAACCAGATCTGTAGAACAAAAGCAAAAATCAAAAAGAGATAGAGAGAGAGTCACGATTGAAGAGGAGATACCGTGAGAGAGAGGAGAGGAGATTCCGTGAGAGGGAGAGGAGTTTCCGCCGCGATGCCGGTGAGAGAGGATGAGCCGTCGCCGTCGTATGTGTGAGAGAGAGTAGGAGGATCGGCGGTAAGGGAGCACAGCAGCGGTGAGGGAGGAGCATCGTCGGTGAGAGAGATGAGAGAGCAGCAGAGCCTCGTCGGTGAGAAAGAGGAGAGAGCAGAGCGTCCTCGGTTAGAGAGAGGAGAGAGCAGCAGCATAGGAGTGAGTTTGAATGAGTGAGGGTAATGTTTTAGGTCTGAGTTTTATATATATATAGGGGTGAAATTGTAATTTTACTTCGGGGAACAAACCGGGGCGGGGGCGGGCGAGCCGGGCCGGGTACGGGGCTTGGACAGTTATCCCCGCCCCCGGCCCGAAATTGATCGGGGAGTGATTTTTTAATACCATCCCTGTCCCCGCAGGGATATTTTTCGGGAAAAATCACTTATTTCGGGGTCGAGGGATCGGGTCCCCGTCGGGCCGGGTTTAAATCGCCATCCCTACCCTGCTGCCATCGTGTGCTCGTCGCCGGTTTTGTCTTTGGTTGCGCTCATGAAGCACTAGATCTCCGATTCATTGAGTCATGTGTACATACATATTTATATATATACAAGTTTTTTTTATGGATCGAGTGTAAGAGATTCTTTATTTAATTACATTTGTAGTTTAGTAAATTACAAAGCGAAATAAGAGAGTGATTTCAGTATACTTTGTTCGTTCCCCTATTTCTCATTCACGATTTATACACAACTAACTTATTGGTCCCATTATATATGAGCAGAGTTTTTGCGTTCTGTTCTTGTTTTTAAAATTCCAACTTTTTTTCTTTTTTTGGGTAGTAGATAGGATGTTATTATATTAGTAAAGTAAAGTTATAACTTAAAGGGATTGTCACCCATCCATCAGCTCAAATCTCAAACCTTTCACTCACCATATCACAGTATATTAAGACACGATTACATGAAACTCGACCGAGCCTCGGGCTTTTGTTTACAGCATAATTAATAAATTTTTTCCCTTATATCAGAACTATGGCTAATTGTTGATTATTTGCTTTAGAGACCCAGCTAAGTATATAATTAAGTAGTTTGAATTTGAATTTAAAAATAAAATAAAATGTCATAAATATATCAACAATATACTACAATATTTATGCTCACTTAATACATCAAAATACGTGTGTCCTATATGCATACATATACATAACTGTGAGTCCTCGGATATAAAATGTATCAAAGTAAAATTCAAACAGATGTATCCTAACAGTTTCAAATTTGTCAGATTCAACTTTATAATTTCAATAACATTTTAATTTTAAATTCTTCTAATCCAATGAAACTGTTAAATGACTTGCTAATGCTAAACTATGGCAGATAGCCCATAAGCATGCAAAAATGGTTGGGCAAATTAAAAAAAAATATAATAATAATAATAATAATAAACAATGCTAGCGTAGTGTTCTTGCAAAACGTAGACCTACGACTATTAATAGAACATGGATTGTCCCATCGAGAGACAACAACTATGAGGGATTCCGGTAAGGGCTTCAACGGGAATTAGGATCCTCTCTTGATCTCTCTCCTAAATTTCTTACTTGCAGGGTTATTAGGCTCATATTTGGGCTCAATTTCGATAATCCGAACTATTCACATTTTAAGATTTTAAAGTTGAAATTTTCAATGGAGTCATTAGCTTTTCCAATGAAGCCTCAAAGACAGAAGAGGCATTAGCTCACTATCCATGGTTTTATTGTGCTATGGTTATATAAATAAAGGCAAATGCTAACCATTCATTCGATAGTTCAGAAGTACGGTTATGCAATATTTTATATTAATATAATTAATAGAGAAGATACAATATTAATTATTTATGTTAAGTGATTAAGAAAAATGAAGGGTATAATGAATGGTAATGGATGAGGGAGTATGGCCACGTAATACTCCGGTATTATTGTATAATTTTCCGCTAACAAGTGTCTCTTAGGCGAGAAATTATCATGTCTTCCAAAAATTTCAATTAGGCTGTATGCCCTTTCAATTCTATTGATTGTTTTATGTAATACATAGGAGAAAAAATAAGAAATAGTGGGTATGTAACCAATAATTGTAAAGACATACCATATAGGATATGGGATAAACCTATGTGATAATGTTTCCCTTTGAGCATTATTTAATATTGAGAAATATGTAAAAAGTACCTTGAAAATATGGAAAATTATTAAAAAGTGCATTAATTTCAATAAAAGTGTATTAAAATTAGCGAAAAGTGTATTGTATTTTACAATTTTTTTTTTTACTTCAACCCTAGAGTCACTTGTTAGCAAGACCCTTAAATAAAATATGGCTATTGGTCATATAGGTGTCATTTGGACAAATGTGAAGGTTATTTAATGGTGTATTAATTTATTTTGAGTTTTGTAACGCATTATTTTTAATTTGTTAATTTGTATTTAATATTATATTAAAATTTTGAGTTTAGTAATTTTTTTTATTTTTAACCTATTATTTAATTAAATTTATTTAAAAATTATATATTTTTAGTGGATTATTTAAAATTCAATAAGTTTTAAGACCCATTAAATGAAATAAAATATTGTTAATTAATATTAAACTTCTCTTGTATTTACATCTCAACCTAAGAGAATTTAAGAGATACGTAGGGCCATTACAGGTCCTATTTCGATAATCCGAACCGTCAATTTTGTATGGCTTTCAATATGTATCATCCATAAAAATAAAAATACAAAATTAGGTCGATTTAATAATCGTAATTTTTTTTATTTTATTGTATTTTTTTTTAAAAAAAAAACAATGAAAGGTCTATTTTTTAAAAATTAAGAGCATTCTCTCTATAAATCCAATTTTGAATTTTTAATGCCTGAAGATCCACACTCTAAAATACTTGGTCCATAATGACAAGTTTCTGCAAAATGACCAAACTGCTTAGTATATATATGGCATACAACACGAATAGGAATGGCAACGGGTCAGGGCGGGGGCGGGGATTACACTCCCTATCTCCGATCCCCGAAGGTATAAAATTCTCTATCCCCACCCCCTGATCCCCGGCGGGGAACTCATCAACCTCCTTGTCTGCGCCTCCTAACGGGGATCGGGTTTCCCTGACCTCAAAAAATCGCCGACCCTTTTTTTTTTTTTAGGCGAATAAAAATAATATAGATAAAGCCATAATCCAGCAATGTCCAAACATAAACATCCAAACAACAACAACATGACAAACAAGATACAAAACAACACCCACACCACCAAAAAAAAAAAAAAATCACTTGTGAATTTTGCAAAGTAGCATGCACAACTAACATTATTAGCGAATTTAACTTCTAACATCAATAGGCATATCTCAAATATATTCCACGGTTCATCCCCTCAAAATAATCCATGCAATATATTAGTAATTTATAATAAAATTTTTAGTTCGGAGCGGAAATGGGGATGGGGAATCTATCACCGTCCCCGGCCCAAAAATTATCAGGGATTCATTTTCAAATACCATCCCCTGCCCGTGGGGTATTTTTCAGGAAAAAATCGTTCTAATCGGGGTCGGGGGGCCGGATCTCTGTTGGATTGGGTTCAAATTGCCATCCCTACACATAGATAAAGCCAAACCCCCGCTTTTTCTCTCCCTCTTCTCATGGTTTGACCGCATAACCTGATCAGAGATGAGGTCACCGCCGCCGCCTCAACCCTCTTTTCAAATCTCGTTGTTTTTCTCTTTACTCCTACTCTAGCGAGTTCAAGTTCGGAGACCGATCAAACCCGTCATACACTTTCAACAGGCCGAGTAACAAGCCTCTTCCACCGCTGCTGACCTTACTATCGCCACCTCCACCTCCACCTCCAATACTCTCTCTCTCTCTCTAGTATCAAAACCCTAGTTTCAGAGCTCTGAAGCACAAGAACAAGCCAGCCATGCAAGCAAAGCTTCACACCAAGATTCAATCGTTTGTCGTCTTCGCGGTTCATTCCTTCTACCTCTACGGTGAGCCCGTTGTCATAGGATACATCGATTTAGCCTGCGATTACCTTGACATATGCGGCGAGCCAAAGTTCATGTCGGTCTCCAATCTCCAATCTCATATTCACTTTTTGAGATCTCCGATCTCAGATTCACTTTTTGAGATCTTCGATCTCAAATCTCTACTATTTCTACTCCGATCTCTCTCAAATTGAATAGATAGTTAGAAAATGCTTTTTGCTTCTTTGATTTTTGAAAGCTTCATTTTGTATAAATAATGGATCATTTGTGTGTGTGTATGGGTACAGATAACCATTTAGATCCTTTATTTTATTTATTTATTTATTTTTTGTGTGTGAGGTATTGATGTTATTGTTGTTGATTGTTGATGTTATTGATTTTCTGTTGTTGTTGTTGATTATGATGATGATGATCAAATGAATTGTAAGAGAAAGAGAGAGAGAGAGAGAGAGAGAGAGAGAGAGATATTCGAATAGATAAAAAAAGTGAACAGATAGTGTTGGTTTTGGCTTGGTATTGAAACATATATGGGTTGGTTTGGGTATCTATTTCAACAGATAGGATTTGATTTGCTTGGTATTTCAATAGATAGAAAAAAAAATGATTTAAAAAATTTTACGAATAATAAAATTTGGATAGCTATTTAAATAGATCAGGGGAAAATTTGAACAGATAAACAAAAAAATTGAGCATATAGTAAAAAATTTGAATAGATAGAAAAAAAATTGAATAGATAGAAATAATATGTACAAATAAATATAAATTTGAACATATAGTCAAAAAAAAGTCAAACAGATAAATTAAGAGGTAAAATTAGAAATAGAATTTCCTTCAAAACAAGTAAAAGGATTTTTCGCCAAACTATTTCACAAGGAGTGAACCTCTTACCAATAAAAATATTCACTGGACCTATGAGGGGTTGTTTGGGGTGTCCTAAATAAGTGTACTTTTTGTCTTTTGGACTAAAAAGTTGAGGAAACAAATATAGATGTTTGGGTTAACTTTTTGACTTTTTATGAAAAAATTGTATAAATAAGTGTATAGGAGAAGTTAGTGATGTAGCCTGTGTAGTCTGCAGAGCAGTGGACGGATTAGGAGATAGGAAATGATTGCCTCCTTTTCAGGCTTGAATTGGACGGTGTTGTTCGGCCCTTGGGGGCCCACCATGGGTCTCGTTTTGCTAATCGGAACTGTTTAATATGTAGAACTCGTCGAATACTATATGCTTGTAAAAAATCACGGTAATCGGATATCGATAGCTATCTGATCGTGCTAGTTTTTTGTCAATCGTTAACTATAACACCATCCATGTTTTATACAAAACTGATTTGATCATTTTGTTAGCGATATCCGATCAACGTGACTTTTTTACAGACATATAGTACTCGATGAGTTTTATACATTGACGGTTCAGATTATCAAAACGAGACCCGTGATGGGCCTCCACTGGCCCAACATTACCCTCAAATTTAATAAATATATATACCTAATTTTCTTTTTTTTCTTTTGACGGCCCACTTCCATAAGTTCGTACCAGTCACGTCAATTGGTTGATTTGTATTAAAATATTGTGTAAATTATTTTTTTAATATTTTTAATTTGTGAATAGTGATAACTTTTTAATTTTTTTAGTAACTTTTGACTTTTTAAATTTTTTTTAAGATGCCAAACCAAGCCTTAAATTGTGCTTTTCAACAATTTTCTAAAAAATTAACAATTCATTCATTTTTTTAATGACGATTGTGATAATTTAAATATTTTATGATTATGGAATCGGTTTAATTTTTTTTTGAAAAAATGAAATATATGAAATACAAAACAAAATGAACAAATTAAATGAAAGATTCAATAGATTATGGACGGGATGAATGCTTCTCCAAAAAATAAAAATAAAAACGAGGATCATTCATGACAACAGACGATCCTCGCCGGAATGGATCCTCACCGAAAGTCATCCCGCAACCGCCATAGCGAAAAAGTCGAAGCTTGTGTATGCTAACTCAATAGCTTTGTGATTTTATGAAATCCTACCGTATGTCATTTTTTATTATGTAAATCTATAACAAAATTATATATTTTATAATTAATATTATAAAATTTTATAATAAAATTATAATTAGTGTGTTTGGTTTCAATTTTCGAATTCAATTTTCTAGAAATAGATTTTTTCTTTTGTTTTTGTTGTTTTTTTTGTTTTTAATGAATATTTTTAAAATTTTAAGTAATTTTTTTACTTTTTTAGATGCACATTACTTAGATATATCTAAATATTAAAATATTTGTGAAAAAAAGTTTAAAAAAATAGTAAATACACAAAAATATGAAAAATGTATTGAATTTTCATATTTTTTTTTATATTTTTGACATTTAGTAAATTTTTAAAAGTTTTTTAAAATAAATATTATATTTTTTAAGTATATTTATATTAAGGGTTGGTTTGGGATGTTCTAAAAAAGTGTACTTTTTGACTTATTGGCTTATATGGGTAGGGTTTGGGTTGGGTTTGATGTGATGTGTTAGAGAGGTGATATGATTTAAATAAGATGATGTGACTTAAATAGAATAGTGACTTTTTGACTTTTTGTATTATTTAAGTTATGCCAAACTTGGCCTTATGTCTAAAAATTAAAAAAATTATTTAAAATATTAAAAATTTTTATTAAAAATAAAAAAATAAAACTTTTTAAAAAAGTATTTTCTAGAAATCAAAACCAAACCAGCGGAATGGCATTTCCGTTCTTTTCAATAAAACAAAGTTGGTTTAACGAACCTCTGCCACGTGGCTTGGAGAAACGTGTCCGGCTTCTTCTACGACTCGGCCCTCTCTATCAAGTTTGAACGTGGCGTCGGGATCCTCTAGAGTAAGAAGTCTGCAGTCATCTCCTAGAGTGATCGATCTAACGGTTGACATTAAATCTCACCAAAACGACGTTGTTTTGGTGAGAAATTTGAAAAAAGAAAAATCAATCCATGGTTCTTCTCTGCCTTTTCTCTTTCATTTTCTTGCTCAAGAAAATCATTCAAAATCAAGAAATCTCACATTCAGAGATGGATTGATTTCTGAGTTTTTGAGTTTTTGAGTTTAAATCAAAAAATCAGTACTATCTGAATAATGGAAAAATCAATGGATTGAAAAATGAAAGAGTTGATTTGAAAAACTCAGAAAGGTTCAACAGACAAGAAATCACAGAGAAATCACAACAGACAAGAAATCGAAAAATCAATCCATGGCTCAAGAAATCGAAAAACCATGGATTGATTTGAAAAAAAAAAAAAATATTCGTGTAGGAGAGAAGATAAGACAGAGCATTATGTTTGCCCAAAAACAAAAACAAAAATACAAATACAAATGAAATCAACAGAATTAATACCCAACTGGAAATTGGGTTTTAGATTAATAAAAAAAATCTATCACAAAAAGGGAGGATGAAGTTGGAGAAAGAAAGTGATAGGAGGATGAAGGAGGATGTTTGCCCAGATCTGTCAATTGCAGGATGATGAAGTTAGAGAAAGAAAGTGATAGGTGTAGAGAGAGAGAAGGGAAGGGAGGTGGAGGAGATGAGAAGAAACAAGATGCAATCTTCGGCGGCGGCGGGTGACGCGACTTCGTCGGAGATGGGTAGCGAGCGACGCGATGGTCTTCTTCCTCAGCTGCTCCTCTCTCTCTCTCTCTCTCTCTTCCCCTCTTCAGTTGCTTTGAAACTCACCAAACTCAGGAAATTTTTTTTTCCTTACCAAAATAATCTCAACCTTTGATTTTATTAGTGAGGCACTTGTCAAGCTGTAAAACATCACTCTAGAGAATCACTTCACCATATTTCACTATATCACTCCAGAGGATCCTTGCGCACTTGAAGGTGACCTAGCTGTCACACGCTTTCTGTGATAGGTCCACACTTACGCCCCTTATATATACTTAGCTCTCACACCCACTTCTTCCTCAATAATCCCTGCTTCCTACCGTATCAAACCCTCCTCTCCTCTGTTCTCATTCTTCTTAACAGTTCTCTCCACTCTCTAGAAAACCATCTCTCTATCTCTCTCTCTAGTTATATATATATATATATAATCGAGAGATCTGCAATGGCAAACATGAGCTCATTCAAAGCTTTGGCTGCCTTCTTCATTGTCGCTCTCTTCTCCGCTACTGCATCTGCGCAAGACTTCGGAATGGCTCCCACACCGGCACCTGGCGTGGACGCTGGATCAGCATTCTCGTTGCCCATCTCTGCTGCCGTCGTGTGCTCGTCCCTGGTTTTGTCTTTGGTCGCGCTCATGAAGCACTAGATCTCCGATTCATTGAGTCATGTGTACACACAAATACATACAGTATATATATACATATTTATATATATACAAGTTTTTTATTTATGGATCGAGTGTGAGAGATTCTTTATTTAATTATATTTGTAGTTTAGTAAAGTTACGGAGCGAAATAAGAGAGTGATTTCAGTATACTTTGTTCCCCTATTTCTCATTCAGGATTTATACACAACTGACTTATTGGTCCCATCATACGTGCAGAGGTTTTGCGTTCTGTTCTTGTATTTATAATTACAACTTACAAGAAAGAAAACAACAAAATGAAAAAATGCAAAGGTTGTAGCCATTACACACGGATCCGGATCTAGAGTGTTTTTTGGTTGAGTGATTTAGATTAATTTTTTGAATGAATAATTAAAAGTATAATAGTACTAGAGTATCATTTGGAAACATCACTTTTTAGCTTAAAAGTCAAAAAATCACTAAAAAAATTAAAAATCTAACAAACCATACAAAAAAGTGAAAAATTTTATTTTCCTTTTACTTTTTGCATATCTTTTCGTAAAACATTAAAAAGTTACTAAAAAAACTAAAAATCTAACAAACTATACAAAAAAAAGTCAAAGATTTCATTTTTTTTTAAATTTTTTGTACATCTTTTCATAAAAAATTAAAAAATTGTTCCAAATATACTAATTTTTTTAACCTCATATTTTAATCAAAAAAATCATGAAGTTATTAAAATAATTTATTACCAAACAAGGCCTAAGTAGGGGTACGAATATATTGAAAAAAGTTAAGCACACTAGTATTGATAATCACTTTAAAAAAATAAAAAAAAACTCAATCATACAAAAATTTATTCTAAAATTATTCTATTAAAAATCATTCAGATGGGTTTGTTTGGGATGCGGGTTGGTTTTATGGCTATTTTAGCCTGAGACTAAAAAGCCTCGTTTGGGATGAGTTTTTTTGACTTTTGTAAGAGAAAAAATGAAATGATTATGGTTTAGATGTGACATTTTGTCTTATTAACTATTTAATCTATTTTATTTTTTTTATAACTATTTTAGTCAAAAAATTCCAAACTTTTTCTTTCCAAACAAGGGCTCTGAAGATTTAGACTTCATTACATGTGCCTTCCCTTTATAGCATAATTAATAAAATTTTCCGTTATATCAAAGCTTATATTGTTGATTATTCGGTGTAGATACCCAGACATTTGTTAGAAAATATCATTTGGATAACTTATGTTCGATTTAGTTTCATGAAAATTCTTGTAACCTATTAAATCATATGTGATACAAAATAACTCAATTATCACTAATTATATAAATTGATATAATCCAGCATAAAAATAGGAGTGATGCTATGGTACATTTAAATGTATCATACATTTAGTTGTGAAATTATGTGATTTTATATCATAAACAATATCATATAGATCATAATTATTATTATATTAGTTCATAACTTGTTTATATTGGGTTACACTAGCATACCATGTTACCTCATAACCACTTCATAACTAAATTATTTAAATAATACAATTTTCAATTAGCAACCGGTGTAGATGGTTACTAAAAAGGAAACAAACAAAGGCCTTATTTGGCAAGTAGATTTTTAACCTTTTTTTTTTTAAAATTCAGAAAAAGATAAAATAGGATAAAATAGCTAATAAGATAAAATATCACATTAAATCTATAATCATTTTATTTTTTTTTTCTCATAGACATCACATCCAACTATAAAAAAATCTAACCATCTTCCCAAACACCAAAATTTAATATACTAAAATAACCAAAAACTAAAATAGCATACTAAAATAACCAACTTCCCTAGAAATCAATCGGGCTCCTTGGTCGATTGACCTCGCTCTCTTGCTCTTCTTTTGTTCTTTCTCTTCTCTTCTACTATAGCCGAAGCATCCGCCATGGCCGAAGACCACGAGCCTCGTCGGCGATCCACGCAACCGTTGTCGACATCTTCTTTACAAGTCGTCACTCTGTTCACGTCTCCACTATGGATTTGTAAACAAATCTTTTCCTTTCTAGTCGAATTGAATATTTCCAAGAGCACTTTTGTGTAGGTCAGGTTTGTTCCTATTTACAGCCACCCAAGATAGCTGTGCCATCGGGGCTTTGATTTTAAGACCCTAACCCTTACGTTGTGTTTGATTGAGGGATTTGAGAAGAGATTTGAGAAGAGATTTGAAAAGGAAAAGGAAAAAAGGTGTGTAACACTAAGTGAAATGCAGGTACATTTTATTCATATTTCACATGTCTTTTCCATTTTTCTTTCTAAATCGCTTCCTAAATCCCCAACCAAACACAGTGATATTGAATATCCAATATTAAGGTTTGTTTTCAATCAAAATTAACAACAGTAACCACCCAAGATAGGGCTTTGATTTCAAAACTCTAATCCTAAAGGATGAATATTTAATATTAAGTTTTGTTCACATTCAAAATTAACATCGGTTTTCAGTCATACTCACATTTGTTTAATTGCTTTCTCTCTGCTATAGCATTATACGTCTACATGCTGATTAAACATAGAGGCGACCCAGCTCAAGCTCTTTTGGGAACATCTAAGAGGGCCACCAAAGGAGAAAAATCTAAGTAAGTTTTTTTTTGTTTTGTTTTTACAATGTAAATTTTTATATAAGATAAATTTTCTTTGTTTTTAAGCTACAAAATCACTTTTAAGTTTTTTTTTTTTTTTTAAAGTTTGGTAGATCAAAATTTTATTAGACACATGTAAAATAAAATAATCTATACAAATAAAACAAACATTAATTTTAACATAATAATGTGCAAAAGAAAATTTGTAGTAAAATAATATAATCTAATTGGTGTATTTACTTATCTTCAAATGATCTATGGATCAAGCTTGAATTTAGCTTGAATGGTGTTGCCTGATAGAATAATTTATTTGGATCTTGTTTTGATCATATGATTATGTTTTGAAAACTAATAGATATTTAAGAAATTGTAGACCTTGTTTGAGCTTCTGATTAATATGTTAGAATCGAAAGAGCCTTCTTGGATTGTTTAGTAGTTCTTGATATGAAATTTTGGATTTGAAAGTTGTTTGCAAGATTAGTGTGATATGGGAAACCCAACTCATCTTAACACTCTTGTTCAATTAAATTAGAGTTTTATCAAAATTTTTCAAAAAATAAAAATAATTTTTTTTGATTAATTCTTTTCTTTCAACTTAGGCTAGTTGAACCAATTTTCTTGATTAATTCTTCAAAAATTGTTATCTAGAAAAACATTTCCTTGTGTGTATGTGTATTGTGGTTTTAATTGATAATGATACTCTTGAACATTGTTTAGAGATTTAGTGATAATACTTGTTGTATAACCGTTTTTTAGTTTACTGGAAACTTACTTTCTTATGAGAAATGTTACTTTCGGGGAATTCTATTCCCATGTACCCTTTTATTTCTGTGCACATCATATTTCAGTTCACACACTTAATGAATTTGAAAAAAAAAATTGTTTTACTCAGTACACAACCCTTTACATTAGAAATACCCTCTTCTTCATCCTTTCACCACTAACCCTAATCTCTAACCCTAACTAGTCACTATTGCCACCTCCACCATAGTCGATGCCGCAGCCGATCCCAAAATACTACAACGCACTGTTTCCAAACTTTCTATTTCCTATACAACTAGAGAGTTCACACTTGTATTGCACCCTAATTGATATAATTTATTCTGAAAGACCGAACCGCTGCATGCAGTTGAAAAGAAAACCTGCAAACTTGACATACTTAACTCCATCTCTCTGGATAAGCTTTTTAAATGGCTTCTAACCATTGATTGCACTTGTTCCTTTTCTACATTAAAGTGGCTCACCTCTCTATATCTAGATGGGGACATGCTATCAGCAGCAATGCTTGATCTGCTACAACACGGATGGAGTTGTTGCTTGTAACCCAATCTTGAATTCATACCCCTACTGAGGTGGTTAAGAGAGGAGGCCCGTGGTGGTGCGGCAACTGATTAGGGTTATAAATGTTTGGGTGGCTTGGAAATTAGGGTTTTGGATGTGGAAGATAAAAGAATATTTTGGTATTTTTATTTTAGGATAAAAATGTAATTAATTTTTTTTTATTAAGTGTGTAGAGTGAGAGAACTTTGTGTGTGGAAATAGAATTTCCCGTTACTTTCTCATATTTGTACATTTAAGATATACATACTATATACACACACATAGGGATGACCATTGGTTCAATGGTAAAAACCTTGGCTTAATAATCTTGAGGTTATGAGTTCAAGTCTCAGGGTAACCACTTTGTGTACTATGCAGAAGGTTAGGTGTATATCTAATCATTTCCCTCCTAAACACACATTAATGTGTACTATTTGGACGTTGTTTATATATACATACACACACACACACACACACACACACACACACACACGTAGAGATAGCATATCATATGCATATAGGTATGTATATATGCATACATATAATCTACCCTTATACCCATTAGTTTTCTAGATTGTTTGTATCGATCTCTAGACCTTGAAATCATATATTTAATAAATTAGTAATTATATCTCTTGTATTAATTTTTTTTTACACCAATTTTTAGATTTACGGTGAATCTGCAGCATCTAAATAGGTAGCATAATGGGAAAATGAGGAGTACCTGGAGGACCCAAGACTAATAGCCCTTAGTAAATGGTTTTGTGTTACCTACTCTTCAGGTAAACATTATTTGATCTTCTCTCTTGACTTCTAAGTTAAAGTTGCTTTTAAATAGCAAAATTTGTGGTAGTATTCCATTTGTTATTCCTTTTGTTTGCAACTATTCTTGTTAAAATGTTAGTACCTATGGCTCATCAATTATGCCAATAGGCCATTGACATAACTTACCCATGCTTTTGGAAGTTTGGCAGTGATTGCAATTTCAAATTAAAACCTTTCAATGGGTATGGCAACAAAAAAATAATAAAATAATGGTTTTGGAAAATATGTCTGCATCACTTGTGTGTTCTATTCATCCGTGCTATTTCAGATTTTGTATTTTTTTCTTACAGAAAACATGTTGCTATTGTTTGATTATTGAAAGAATAGGGTAAAAATTGACTTATAACATTGTCCAATTATTTCAAGATGGTATAGAGCATCTTGGACGTGGACTAATGGGAATTTGTGCTCCAATTCAACATTCTAGTGTAAGATGTAGAAATATTTTATTTTAATTTTTAGTTAAAGCCTTTTGGATTCCATTTTAAATAGTATTTTGTATGCATTGAACGTTAAAAGCATATGGCCTTTTCTTGAAATGTGCCTTCTGGATTTCCCGAAATCTCCAAGCAGTCAATGTTGTATGGTACATTCTAATTGTGCTTTATTGATATAGTTTGTTACTTAATAACTATCTTTCTAGAGAAAAAAATGCATACATTGTCGTGCTAGTTACTTTTTAAGAAGAAAACAAATTGATAGGTACTATTGTTTCTGTTTACTTTTTAACGGTGAACATATAATTTTTTCCTTAACTGCTATGTTTGTCATAATCTTATTCACTTTGGTATAGTTTTCTCTCTCACAATTGGTATAGTCAATGTTGACATAGTTTTCCTTAACTGCTATGTTTGGTATAGTTTCCACAGGAAAGTGTTCCATGGGAGCTAATTTTAATTTTTTATTTTTTTTAAATGGACGGCTTTTCTAAGCTTATATTTGCTTTAAAATTTGTATGGGTGCTTTAAGTTTTCCATTGTCTCATGTCTCCATGTTGATGATAGAGATAAGAATGTCGTAGTACCACTTGACATAAACACACACTAGCCCCAGTATTTTTATTCAAGAGTTCTATGATTATTCTAGCTTGCATGTGTGCACACATACTAGCAAGGTGGGCAAGTACAAGGTTAGGTGGGTTTGTGATTCGGGATTTCTCTCTTGCCAAGAAAACCTTGAGCTCGTGGGAAGTGGTTTTTACCATAATGAGTTGACTTCACTTGGTGAGGACGTTTGCATGTACAAAGTATAAGGTGTAGGTGTAGACACCCAATTTTTGATCGCCCTTAAGACTTGGGCACCACCGATTTGATCACCCGATGATGAATTCATACACTTGTCGAATGCTCGATTTCTTCAGCAGAGAGCCTCAGTTTTGAGCCTCAGAAACATACAAACCTTGTGCCTTTTGTGGACCAAAACAACAGTTTTTCAAGCCTAACCATCCAGGGGCTTGCAAACCCACTAGTGGCCTGCCGGCCACAAATAGTGTACGTTCGTCCCCTTTTAGTGGCCGGCCGGCCACTAGTGTCAAAAAACTAGATATTTTTGTCAGCTGTGCCAACTGTCTCCACAGGTGCATGCATTGCACCAGTTGTTTGTATATAGATAATTCCGTGAACCTACCATAATTTTCTATATATACTTGACCTCCTCTCATGAATTTAGTTTAGAAAAATTTGTGGAGCAAAGTTTTGGAAAACATTTCTCTCTCTACATCTCTCTCTCTCTCCCTTGTAACTTATATGCCCTTTGCTTAGATACTCTAAACCAAAAAATTTGAGGGTTCTTTGCTAAGGTGTTTGAGATTGCATTTTAGCTCTTGATGGTGAGGAATCGGCGGTTTATAACTCAATAGGGTCATTCCTCTTCAAGAGGTATACATCATAGCTCTTTTGTACCATTTCTTTCCTATCTTTTCTTACAGTTTTTGGGCTGTTTTTCACCTGCATTTTTGGGCTAAAACTTATGGTTTAAAGCCATTAAAGGTAGAGGGGTGGACTGCCCTTCTTTGAACCTTGTCTTCTAGGCTTTTACCCTTGTGTTTCCCACATTCTCATTAACTTTTTTTGAGCTTTTTACCACTGATTTCCAGATCTTTTTCAGAGGTTAAAATGTGGTTTTGAATTCCCAAAAATGAAGGGGTTAGCTTCCTCTCCTTTGGCTTGTTTGCTAGCTTAATTGCTTCATTATTTTAGCTTGCTTTTGTAGTTGTTTTTATCTTAATTTTAGTGCTATTTTAGCCTATTTTAGGATTCTTTTAAGTTGCTCATGTCATTTACGCTTTGTATTGCATGCTTGTAGTGTAATGGTCCTCATATGTTTGGTGTTTTAGGCATTAGACACCAACTTATTTGAGTTGATATCATTCATTTCAAGCTTTCCATACTTGTGATCACCTCTAATCATCTCTGCAACCTCCATCTTTTCTTGGCATTTTATTTGTTTTGAGAGTTGTTTCAACCGATTGATTGTTTAAGCTTGAGATTAAGATCGTTATGCTTAATGGTTTAATCTCTTTGGAGGTTCATTACCAACGACATGACATCTCTCTCATGCCCAAAACAACCCTTTGTTTGATATTTCTCTCCATTAGTGGACTTAATCTTCATTATTGGACCAAAATGGACTTATGGAATGGAAAGGTAATTAAAAGGGGTAATCAATGGCTTAAAAGAGGTAACAAGATAATAACATGGTTTGGGGTTCAATCGGATGTTAATTAAACCTGTTGAGTCTTGAGGCATTTCATACCAACTAGTGATGAAAATGGCTTAAGATTCAAAGTCAACCACTTCCCTTGATTAATTCCATGATAGGGAGAGGTTTTTGTTGGTCTTTAGTTTTATTTATTGAAATTGTATCCCTTGGTTCTTGGGCCATCATGCAATGAATTTGCGCATCGATTGATGGCTTGCGAATCAAGCCTACCCCTCCTTTGATCAGTCTGATGATAAGGAGAGGCAGCGTGGATAAACATCCCTTGAGAATGCTCTGTTGGTGTTCTATTTATTTTCTGTTACAGCAAGAGAAACCCAAAATTAGTGGCCGACCAGCCACTTATACTGTACGGCCGTCCACCACTTCTGGCCGATCGGTCACCTTTTTCAGCCAAGCAGTACCATTTTCCTTATAGAACAGAGCAGAGGTTGAGGTGAAAACAGTGCAATTTTCTGACCACAAAACATAACCCTTTTGGTAGCAAAACAGAGGCATTCTTGGGGGAGAAAATCATGTGCATGCATAAGCCATTCCCTCATTTCTCGGGGCCCGTTAACTTATGGACTTGTAATATTTAATTATCTAGTTAATTAAATTTCGTATTGTAATTAATTAGTTAGTCCCAATTTGTAATAATTAGCTAGTGTAGTTAATTTATTTCATTTGGTTTGTAATAGTTAGTTAATTCGTAGTAATTAGCTAGGGCATTCATTCGGACCCTCCTGCGTCAGGGCAACAATGTAATAATGTGTATGTCCTCCAACCCCTATTTCTTTCTCCCTTTTATTTACTTTCTTATGATGGATTACATGTGGCATTATGTTTTCTTTAGCATTTTCCATGTACAAGGTATCCACTTGTCTTGCACGCATAGGGGTTCGGCTCATCATACTAATCAATGTCAAATTGCAAATTCTTAGGTGAATACGTGTGTCATTGCATGCTATCAAAGTAGTTCACATGAAATATTAGACAACTGAACCTGTTAGTTGCATTTTTGCATGTGTTGCATTAGTCATTTTGCATCATTAGGATCATGTATTTTTTCTAACTATTTTATTTCTTTTGGCTTGCCATGGAGTACTAGGTGAGTGTTTTGTACTTTAGCATATTGCATGCGTGTGATTGTTGACATATCAAGCATGTTTTCTATGAGGCTAAGTGCCTAGGTGATATACCTGTTTGAATGCCTGTGGATGGAGGCTTTTTGCTTAAATTGGGATAATTTGATAAATGTACATATGAGATCGCTTTTTCAAGTGGTACATATTCAAAATAATTTTCAAACAAACATGAAATCAAAGTGTTCCAATTTTTGCAAATTAGTCTATATTTGTGTGCAACACATAGTTAAATTAGCCTAATAAATTAGAACAAGAGCATATACTGTACATAAGATCTGCATCATGATTAGTAGAGGCCGATCTTTGATCGGGCGAGTGGGGTGCTCAATTCATGACATTCTCCTCTCATACCTAAGTTCCTGAGCCGAGACACTTTGGTGATGATGGACACGTGGCCTTTGGCATGAGTCATGGGTTTTCTAAATTTTTCAAAAATATTTAGGTGGCGACTTTGTAATCTGGCAAAGCAGTCCATTTTTGACATTTTGATTCAAAATCGATTTTCCAAAAGAATTGTCAGATTTGGACTCATTTGTGTTTATTTATTTCAAATTGCACTTGTGGAATTAGATTCAGAACCCGAACTATAGGACTAGTTGTATTCGAAAGGAGCACGAAAAACAAGCTACAATAGGAAATTATGTCTTGCATTTGTATGGGCATGGAGTTAAGTTTCAGGGATATTGATTGTAGTCGGTTAACTTGCTTCAAGATCTCATTGGAAACGCATCTAATCGACAAGGGTTTTGGTGAGAGTTCTTTGGGAGTTCTGGGACAAGTGGTCATTTTGTAGACTTGACTCGATTATGTGGTGTGATGATTAAATTATTTATGTGCTGTGTGATTGTATGTTAAGTTGGTTTTGTGTCTTAGTAGGTGGAGTAAGTGTTATGGGAAAAGCGCTAGAATTCTATTGATTTAAGTTTGGTGTTGTTATTGATAGGATGTCAGGGCAAGCTGGTAGAGGTCTTGTTAGGACTAGAAGTGTCGGTAAGGGCACAACGGTTCCAGTTGTACTTGTACTTGCAGCGCCAACTATGGGTGAGGAGATTGCATGCGAGATAGTAAGAACTGTAAGGGAGGCTTTAACTCGCAATGAGGGAGACGTGTCTTGTGCCCTCAAGATCTCTAAGGAGTTCTTTCGCTTTAACCCACTGGAGTTCATAAGAGGGCCAAAATTGTTAGAGGTAGAAAGTTGGCTAGAACAGATCACCAAGGCTCTTGATATGCTCAGAGTCACATGTGAGGGGTTAAGAGTGGCATTAGCGAGTTATCTACTGAAGGGAGATGCTGGGTATTGGTGGAAGTATACAAGCCCTACCATAGACACCACTTGGGCTACGTTCACGGAGGCCTTTTGGGCCAAGTACTTTCCTCCTTTCGCTTGGGAAAGATTGAGAAAATAATTTGTGGAGTTGCATGAATGTACTACACCTTTGGCAGCGTTTGAGGCGAGGTTCACCAGTTTGTCTAGGTTTGCTTCAGAATTGGTAACAGAGGAATGTCATTGCATTGAGTTTGAGAAGAGGTTATGTGATGATATTTGATAAAAGGTTGTTGGGTGCATGCACAGGGATTATGACACACTGGTGAAAGCGGCAGCTCACGTGGAAATCACCAATCTTAAGGTTGGCCGAGATGAAGGAGAAAGAGCCATATTGGTGAATTCCTTGGTTCGAGATCACACCAAACCTAGTAAGAGGCAAAGGAGAGCAGAATCTCAATCTCAAGCCTAGTCTCAACCGTAATCAAGTGTTACCTCATCGGGTTTGTCCTTCGAGAGACCCAATCAGACTCAAGTTTTCTCGAGCCGGTTACAGAGCAGAGGACCACCTTTTTGCTCCAAGTGTAAGCAGTTGGGCAATGTTAGGCGTCATTGCCCTTCGCGTGGGAAAAATTCGTCTCGATAGTCCAAAGAGGGATGATAGCGATGTCATGTAATGGTGGAGTTTTAGTGCTTTGGTATTGTGATGTTATTTATCTTTTATGTAGAGCTTTATGCCTATGGATGTTGTGTATGTATATTTGTATGTTTTTGTGACGCAACAGTGTGGGTATGTAATTAATTTTGGAACTTGTCAATGTTGGAAGGTGTTGTGAGAATTTGTAATCTAAATTTTGTTGTGTAACTATTCTTATTTCTCCTAAATGAAGTATGTATTGGCTTATGAGCCTTAGATTGAATTAGAGTGTTTGTTGAGAAGTGGGAGTTGTATGTTGGTGAGATCAGTTTTGGAATGTAACAAGAATGGAGTTCTGTAATTCTAAAGGGGGCATAGTTAGGACAACATGGAACCTTAGGATTGTATGAGGTTGATATGAGTTACTTAGTAGGTTGTGAAATGGCTTGGTAGGGATGAGGAATTTGTGCCTCTTAATGATGAGAGTTGTGTTTGTGTAGTGGTTGTTGAGAGTTGGTAGTTATGCGTAGGTGTAAAGGGGTTTGCGGTGTTCAAGTATCGAGTGGCATGGTCAAGACTTGTATAAGGTTCATGAATGTGAAGGGAATTTGGGGGTTAGATGCTAGAAGTGTTTCTTGGGAGGAAGTATGGGTTATGTTCTCGAGTAATAGGTGTAGTCTGGGTAATGATGGTTTCATCGGAGTAAGTGGATTGCCATTAAGCTTATTGGTCTTTTTCATACTAAAAATGGGATGTTGCCATATCGGCATAAGAGTGGTAACGATTATTAGAAACGATGCTAGTGTGGCATTTATTGAAAGAATCCGATGAGATTCTAGGAATGTGTGGAATGGTGTCTGGAGCTCCATTTCGGAGTAAGCGGTGTAGGGCAACATGTTGCTGTTTGAGTGCCAGAGGCAGAGTTTTATTAAGTAGTTAGTTGGTTGGTTGATATCAGGGTTTGGGTGACAAATAGTCACTTTAGAATGGTTTGGATGTGAGTATGGTGGTAAGTTTAAGAAGTGCCTTGGAGTGGTTTTTGTGAGTGTTAAGTCTCATGCATGTAATTGTGAGGCTCGAGTCAAGCTTGTCTTGAGTTGGTGGAAACTCCTCGGGTTGGGGGTGACGTATTGTAGACTCTTTGTCTTGTCTGTGCTTTGTGCCTTGTGTGAGTAATAAGAGACGATGATGATTATGAGGAGATAGAATTGTAATGTGGAGAATTATTCTTCATGCCTTATTGTGTTGTAGCATGATTGTTAACTCTGTAAATTGTGATTATAGAAATGTTGTATAGGTGTTGTGGTGTCATTGGGAGAGTAATGGTTATTGTTGGGTGTCGTGCTGGGATTTACCGGGTGAAATGTTGAGAATGATTTGAAAAATGAAAATTTCTTTTCCTTATGTTGTGAACTGTGATGGCACGGTTAAACCAAATGTTAAAGATTTAATCTAAGTTGTGTTATATTCAAATGAATGATTCTCAAGAAAAGTGGAAATTTTGTTTTGTTTTGTTTTTTTTTTTTTTTTTAAACAAAAAGATATTGTTCACCATGTTACCTTTACATAGCTGGGTTGTATAAAGACTTGATTTGGATTGCTAATTGTATATATATACATGTATCGGTATGTTCATTATAAAGGAAATGAGTAAAGTGGTGTGGTTATGAGCCAAAGAGTGTTGGTTATTAGATGTGTTTAAGAGATATATAGGTAATGGTTATGAGATATGTAATGCTAGTTATGATCAAAGTGGTGTGACTATGAGCCAAAGGGTGTTATGAGATATGTGATTAGTGGTTATGATATATGTGATGTTGGTTATGAGATATGAGGATAATGGTCATGAGATATATGATTTTGGTTATGAGCACAGTGGTGTAGTTATGAGTCAAAGGGTGTTTGGTTATCAGATATGTGATTATTGGTTATAAGAGATGTGATATTGGTTATGATCAAAGTGGTGTGGTTGTGAGCAAAAAGGTGTTGGTTATGAGATATATGACTAGCGGTTATAAGATATGTGAGGTTAGTTATGAGTTAAAGGAAATTGGTTATAAGATGTGGTTATGAGCTATATGGGTAGTGGTTATAAAATATATGATATTAGTTATGATCAAAGTGGTGTGGTTATGAGTTAAAGGGTATTGGTTATGAGATAGTGATTATGATAATGAAATATGTGATATTGGTTATGAGCAAACTGGTGTTGATTATGAGATGTGGTTACGAGATATGTGATGGTACCTCATAACTAAGTTATGATCAATTTGATTCTAGTTATGAACAAATATGATTTTGGCTCATAACTATAAAAAGTGACATGTTTACTAGGTCACTTTTGGCTCAATCTTAGCCATTGATTTTTTTATGTACCATACATTTTTTGAACAAAATGTAATAAGAATTTCCCTAAAAATAGATACTCAAACAAATTTGGAAATTTAATATTGTAAATGAGATAAAATCTAGAGATTCTTTAGATATGAAGGCACTAATTTAGTTTGGATGGAAATTACTAATTTAGGGATATAGAATTGAGTTGGAAATCTTCTATCCATACTATTATAGATGTGAACACTGGACTTGTTATCCAAAGCTCTAAACCTTCTCCTCATGCCATGTGACAGATTTATTTTTTATATGTAAAATATAAAAAATTATTATACTATTACATTTAAGTAACTTACATCTTATAATATTAATTTCTTTATTATTTGTTTTTGTTCTTACTTATTCCATTTAAGTAACTTACATATTATGATATTATTTTCTTTATTATTTGTTTTTATTCTTAGTTATCTAAATTGCACATGCATCGTGTGCCACCCACTAGTATAAATAAAAAATTATAGATATGGGTACAAAATGTTTGAACCCAATACCTTGAGTTTCATTAAGAACAGTCTTACTACTTGGGCAACATACATATTATAATATTAATTTTTTATTATTTATTTTTATTCTTACTTATTTGAATTACACACGTATCGCATATGCCACCCACTAGTATTATTCAAAATATTCAACAATGAAGACGTATCCTAATTATTTGGAATTAACTGGCTTAAAAATGTGAATATTCACATTTTATATAAATAAAAAAATATAAAATTTTGAGAAGTGTGAAGTTGTAATTGTGAATATTTACACTTAAATCAGTGACACAAAAATTGTAAAAAATTTCACATTTTTAAATACTATTACATCTTTATATCATTTGAAAAGGTAAACATTCATACTTTTCATAAATAAATCCCATATTCATGACTTTTAGACTATTTAATCTTATAAATATTCTTATGAACTCATAAGTTATATCTCATATTAAAATATCTAAAATAAAACATACCCACATTTAAAAATTAGACTGAAATCCTATTGTCACATTTTAAGAATGACACATTTAACAAAAGTTTAATTTGACTATAGTACACAAATATCTCATTGTTACATTCTAATAGAAAAATGACACATTTAACAAAGTTTAATAAAACAATAGTCCGCAAATATCTCATTGCCACACTTTAAGAAGAATAACACATTTGATAAAAGTTTAATAAAACAATAATACACACATTAGAATAAAATTACGTTGTTACATTTTAAGAATAATACATTTGATTAAAGTTTAATAAAATAATAGCGCACAAATAAAGAATATCCACATTTAGAATATCCAAGAAATATAATGAAAGGACTTCATGGTGTACCTTTTCAAATTCAATAAGACTTGGTAGTCTATAAAATTCATAAGAGTTTTCGATACATATTTTTCTGAGATGGAACTTCTGAATAATTTCTCATGAGTGTAATTTTTTTAAAAGCGTAAAATCGTAAGTGTGATTATTCACACTTAAATCTATGACGTAAAAGTTGTAAAGGTAAAACTTTACATTTTGAACCGTAATTATACAAACGATACACGAATCAATATATATACATAATTCGATTTCGTACAATGTAACCCCACAATGAAAAATATATAAAGCAAAAATATATTATCAAGAAATCCACAATGAAACTCACAATCCGGGATTTCAAAAAACATAAAGAACAACAAAACATATTATCAAGAAATTCACAATCCGCGACGAAAATGTGACTAATTTTTCAATGAACACCAGAGATGTGTCGAAGCCTCCAATGAAAAGCAACCAAACAAGAATCAATAACAGTTATCCCAAAACCTTTCTTCAACTTTCACATTCCAAAAATGAAAAATTGATGGGTGCAAGATTCCTTTAATTATTGCAAAATAGAATGAACCATTGCAAGATTCCTATCAAAACGAAATATGACATATGAGTGTGAGAATATATATTGCATATATGACATGCTTGTGTATATTAGGAATTAGGCAATTTCCTTTTGTTTATATTTCCTTTTTCAATCATAGGCTATAAAACCGCTGAACTCTTTGTAAATATACACAATTGAATATACATAATTATTCAGAAACTTACATGGTACCAGAGCGACATTCGAAACCCTAGTCCTCATCTGAGTTCGAATTAACCATTTTTGTTTAGTCTCTGGTTCGTGGCCATCGATCGTACCTTCCTCTGACATCGTAGTCGTGGTCGGTTCAGTCTCTGGTTCGTGGCCATCAATCGACCCTTCTTCTGAAATCACAGCCATGGTAATAACTCTTTTCACTCTCTAACGTCGCAATCGTGCTTCGATTGTCTCTTTCTGGTTCTAGAGTCGCGACACCATGAGCTTCAAAGCTTCTCTGGTCTTTTTCGACTCTTGCTCTCTCTGCTCGTGGTTCTCCGGTTGGTGATTTTCTTCGGCTCATTTCTCTCTGCTCGTGGTTTGTCTGGTTTGGGTTAACGTTTGGTTTGGGTGAGTAAACTTAAAAATTTATTTTAGGTTTATTACTGTTTGACCCAGCACCTTCTGAATATTATAAGTTTAACCCATTAATTCAGAAACTTAAAAAAAAAAAATCCTACAAAATTTTGGGTACACTTGAACCCCTCAGTTTTCTAGTTATTCGGATGAATGTGCCTACTGCCATCAAAGGGGTCATTAGAAGTACCGTTGTTCCAAGAATGGATGTCTGTCTGTTCGGTCTCCCGCCGATTTTGCTACATCTGCTCCAACTCCTGATCTTGACTTGGCTTCCTTGAGTATTCAGATTAGCCAGCTTTAGCATATACTGTCTACCTCCCAACCATCTCTATCTGCCTCCATTGTTTCCTTTCTTCATTCAGGTTTGCTTGGGTCTTCTTCAGGTATCTCTTCGTCTGTCTAACTTTTTGACTCTGGTGCATCTCATCATATGACTCCTCATCTCTCTTTACTTCTGAATTGTACTCCTCCTCCATTTCCTATTACTGTTAATGCTACTAATGGGTTTGGTATGTCAGTTATATCTGTTGGGCCTGTTCTACCATCTGCTATGTTTGCAGTCTCTATTCCATTTGTCTTATATGTTCCTCAGTTATCTGTCAGTTAATTATCTATCAATCAACTTGATGCCTTTGGTTTTGATGTTATCTTTTCTTCTTCTATCTGTTCTGTGTAGGATCAGATGTCCAAGCAGCAGATTAGGACTGGCCGTAGAGTTGGAGACCTCTATGTGGTGGAGAGCTTGTATCTGCCTATGACTACCTCTCCGACTGTCTTTTCTTCTTTTCAGTTAGATTCTTTGTCAAGTCTTTTCTATTTGTAGCATTCCAGATTAGGGCATTTGTCTGCTGACCGCTTACGGTCTTTAGATCAGTCAGGTATATTGGGTAAAGTTTCTTCTAGTCAATTTACCGAGTATCGGGGGTGTAAACTTGCCAAAATGACAGTCTTACCTTTACGTAACAGTACTTTTATATCTGCTACACCATTTTCTTTAGTTCATACTGATGTTTGGGGCCCTTCTCTTGTTCTCACCAAGGGGGGTTCTGCATACTATGTGTAATTTGTTGATGATTGCATCCGTTACACTTGGGTTTATCTTATGACTCATAAGTTTGATTTCTATTAGATATACTGTACATTTCAGTCTATGATTACTACTCAGTTTGGGTCTACCATTAAAGTGTTACGGTCTAACTTGGGTATTGAATATTTTAAAAATGAGTTCTATGAGTATTTGGCCAATTTGGGTATACCATTCACTAAACTTCCTGTAGAGATACACCTGTCCAAAATGGTCGGGCCGAGCGTAAATACCGTTATCTCCTTGAGACAGCTAGGTCTTTTCTTCTCTCTACCTCAGTTCTAGCTCTATTCTAGGGGGACACAGTTCTTACTACTTCTTTTCTTCTCAATTGCATGCCTACTCCCTTTCTTTCTGGTCGGTCTCCTTATGAGGCTTTGTTTTCCTAAATTCCTAATTACTCCCTTCTTCGTATGTTTGGGTCTGCCTGTTTTGTCCTTCTTCCCTGCAAACATAGGACTAAACTTAGTGCCCGGTCTATTCTTTGTGTCTTTTTGGGTTACACTCTTACTTAGAAAGGTTACTGCTATTACGATCTTGTCTCTCATCGTCTTTATGTCTCCTGTCATGTTGCCTTTCTTGAACGTCTGTCTTGCTTTCAGCTTCCCCCTCTCACTGCTCCAGTTTCGAACGAGGATTTGGTTCACATTGATCCCTTTTCTTCTGAGGCCTCGTCTGCTGAGTACATCTCCACTGTTCTGCTTGAGCCTATTCATCATTCTCCGTCTACGTCACCTATGGCTCTTTCTCCTCTTTCGGTTTCTTCTTCCCCTCCGTTGTTGGTCTATTCTCATCGCCAAGCTCCTCCACCACTAGTTGTCTCTACTCCTGTTGCTGCTCCTTCTATTTCTGACGACTCTGATCCTATTGCACACCGATATCCTACTTGTGAGCGTCGTCCTCCAAACAGGTTGGGTTGGTCTAATACATGTTTTTTTGCTTCTTATTGTACCTTTTTGTCCGTTATTCATTCTCTTTCAAAACCACAATCTCACACGGAGTCCTGTCAGGATCCTAATTGGGTTCAAGCTATGGAGGATAAGTTGTTTGCCTTACAAAAAACTAACACTTGGGCGTTGGTTCCTTTGTCTGCTGGCAAGAATCTGGTTGGTTGCAAATGAGTCTATAAAGTCAAGACTTATTCTGATAGTTCTTTTGAGCGCTACAAAGCTCGCTTGGTTGCCAAGGGTTTCTCACAGGAGTATGGTATTGATTATGAGGAGACATTTGCCCCTGTTGCCAAGATGACTACTGTTTGTACCTTGATTCCTGTTGCTGCTGTTCGACATTGGCCTCTCTATTAGATGGATGTTAAGAATGATTTTCTTAACAGTCATCTATGCGTCCTCCCCCTAGTCTTCTCCACTTCTCTGGGCAGGTTTGTCATCTTCGGCGTGCTCTGGATGATTTAAAGCAGTCTCCTCGTGCTTGGTATGATCGCTTTCAGACTGCCATTACCGAGCTTGAGTTTCATTCTTCTGCTTCCGACTCTGCTTTGTTTCTAAAATATACCTAGGCTGGTTTTGTTGCTCTCCTACTCTATGTAAATGATATGATCGTCACTGGCTCTGACTCTTCTTCTATCTCTGAGGTCAAGTAACATCTCTTCCGCACCTTTAAAATGAAAGATCTAGATCCATTACGGTATTTTCTTGGTATTGAGCTTGCCTCTTCTCTAAAGGGCTATTTTCTGTCTCAGGCCAAGTATGCTAATGAGGTTATTCACCGTGCCAGTCTTACTGATACTAAGGTTTTCGATACACCTATTGAGCTTAATGTGAAGCTCAACTCCATTGATGGCGTCTCTCTGGATAATCCTACGGTCTATCGCGAGCTGGTGGGTTGTTTAGTTTATTTGATTGTCACTTGCCCTGATCTTTCTTATGCTGTTCATGTGGTTAGTTAGTTCGTTTCTGCTCCTTGCTCTACCTATTGGGCTACTTTGGTTCGCATTCTTTGCTATCTCCAGGGTACCATCTTTCAGGGCTTGCTGTTGTCCTGTACTTTCTCTTTAGACTTGGTGGCCTATGCTGATTCTGATTGGGCTGGTGATGTTAATGATCACAAGTCCATCTCTGGTTTCTGTATGTTTCTTGGCGATTCCTTGATCTCTTAGAAAAGCAAGAAACAAACTGTTGTTGCTTGCTCTACTGCGGAAGCTGAGTACCGTGCTATGGCTCATGCTACTGCTGAGTTTGTTTGGCTTCATTGTCTTCTCTCTGATTTGGGTGTACCTTAGTCTTCTCCAACCTCCCTCTATTGTGACAACCGCAGTGCTATTCAGATTGCCCACAATATTGTCTTCCATGAACGGACGAAACACATTGAGATTGATTATCACTTTGTCCGACATCATCTGCAGTCTGGCTCTATCTTACTTCCTTTGTCTCCTCGGCTTTACAACTTGCGGACTTCTTTACCAAAACTCACACTACCACTCGGTTTCAGTTTCTTCTTAGCAAACTCTCAGTGTTTTCTACTAAAACACCTTGAGTTTGAGCAGGGGTGTGAGAATATATATTGTGTATATGGCATGCTTGTATATTAGGAATTAGGCAATTTCCTTTTCTTTGTATTTCCTTTTTTAATCATAGGTTTAGGCTATATAAACTGCTGAACTCTTTGTAAATGTACACAATTGAATATACAGAATTATTTAGAAACTTACAATGAGTTATGGTTCTGTAACAAATTCGGGGTAATAATGTCATGAAATTCTCCCAAATTCAAAAGAAAAAAAAGAAGAGAAGATCTCTTAGTATACAATTCAAAATAGATTGGGCTTGTTTGATTATAAGAAATTTTATGGGACCTTTCACTAAACAAGTTTCCCAAATAGGACTTTCTACTAAATTTCCCTATAATGGTAATAGTTTGAATCTAAATTTAAATTTAAAATTAAATATCATAAATATATCAACAATACTACAACCACACTCATCCAAATAAATTGGTGTCTTATATACATACATACCTATCAGTCTGCATATATGTAAATGGGTGTTTGCACAAATATTGGCTAACGTTGAAGGGTTGGAATGCGGGCGTACCAAGACAAAGTCTTGCCTACATGAATGAGAATGGTCCTAAAATTTGTCTTCTAACCAGAAGATCGTGCAAGATACAAGACAAAAGCCTTTCCTTTTTTTTTTTTTTTAAAAATTATTTTTTATTTTTTTATTTTGAACTTTATCTACGAGCATATCGGGTTCAGGTGGGTACAAGGTAGTTGATCTGCCATCCGAACTGTATCCATAGATTTTGAAATATCTCATTCGTATCTATCTGCCAAAAGACATGCATCTCCAAGATCAATCAGGTCAGGTCAGATCGAGCAGGTTGGGCGGATCCATAATCACCCCTACCATGTAGTATGTTTTAGTTCTAACTTCGGATCTTATCTAAAAAAATGATCAATTAATTAGTAGAAGCATTTGGTAGTAATAAACAACAAAATGCTCCATCCCCCTAATTCCTCCCCCCTCCCCCCCTCCCCCCAAAAAAAAAGAAAACTCCCCCAATGATGCACAAACAATTTAAAGAGAGTTGATTGGTTGGTTACCACATCATCAAGAGAGTTTGGAGGGGAAGGGAGGGGTGAAAATTAGGGGATGGAGCATTAAATTTAGACTTTATATTTAAATTATACCATAGTTTGTTATGTTGAAGGATATGAGCTAATTTAGTGTCAATATTGGATTAAACATCAAAAGTAGGCTAGAAACTGAATTCGAATTGAAAAGTGTCTTCATTCATGCCCAATCAATGAGTTATTTGGCTCGCTTGTTTATTTAATTCTTAAATTGGTAAATCTTTTTTAAACAACAAATGTGCAGTAATTTTTTAGAAGCCGAATGTATTTTTCAATTTTTAAAACTAAATTTTTTGATTAATATCTGTAAATAAATATTTCTAAATTAGAAATTATATAAGACTAAAGTTATATTTGGAATTTCTTTTAAAAAAAATTTAAATTTCAAAATAGATATGGATTAAATATGACTACATTATTTTTATTATTTTTATTTTCTATATCAAGATTTTTAAATCCCGAAATTATAAATATGATTTGATGGGCCAAATCAGATTATTGGAGATTTTTTGCCACATTTCTAATCAAAGAAAAATTTACCATATTGATTATTGAAGTATATGTTGGGTTTCTCTTATATTTACATTTCAACATTAGAGAACTTGAGGGGTTTGTGAGTCTCACTATGGGTCCTTTTTCGATTATCAAAACCGTTCATTTTGTAGGACTCTCAATGTATATCATCTAATAAAAAAATTAAGCCGATCCAATAATTGTAACATTTTTTGTTATATAATAGTATAGATACCAAAAGGAATAAATAATAAAAACTTAAGGGCAAAATTCACTTTACTCCCCGATGGCTTGCCCTCGGAGCACTTTACTCCCCTCTAGTAGGCAGAAAACCCTTTTATAATTTTGAACTAAATTGCAACTCTAACTCTATCTTATTTCTCATTTTACTTCTCTCTCTCTCTCTCTCTCTTCAATTATATACATAATTTCTAACCTAAACAATATTAACTTTCCATATTAACTCAATTAAATCACAAATAAATCTTAAATCTCTTATTCTAAATACTAACCTTTTAAGTTAATATTCATTTAATTTATATATTACAGAAACAGTTACATAAATATATATACGCTGTAAACATATTATAATATAGTATAATAATATAAACATGAGTGATTTTTTTATTTGTTCTGTATTAGCCACATTTGGAGGGAAAAAAAATACACTACAGGCCACGTTTGGAAGGGCCATGTTTTGAAAATACATTAGCTACGTTTGGAAAAAGTATACTAATGACTTTTTTATTTGTTTTGTATTAGCCATGAGATGGGAATTTGTGCCGAACAAATAGGCCGATCTAAATCTAGTGTGGGCCTTCGTTCTTGACCGTGCAATTGGACTAGCTTGAATCTCGGATGTTGGGCCAAGCTGGGTGATGAGCTTGGATTGTAGGCCGACCTAAGCACATGCATCGGTAATAGGTCGGGCTAAGGTAGAATGAGGACACGACTCTTGACTGAGCTAAAAATCTCAGTCAAGGTAAGGAGTCTCGCAAAGTTTGTTTGAGCAACAAGTAAACGAAGCTTGACCGAGTTGAACATAGCGAGCTAGGCCAGTAAAGCCTTCAGGGAATAGACCGGTCAAAGTTAACTCGATCTTGAAGATTTGTCTGGGTTAGACCGGTTGGAGTTGGTTCGGTCAAGGATAGCTTGGTTGATGTACACCACGTGGCCTAATAGAAGCACTAGGGGAACAACCCGCTCAAAGTACGCGTCAATACCATTTGATAGTTTTGTTAGTGTTGTTTAGCGGTATTGAGACGCACACATGTAAGGAAAGGAGAGGGCAGTATAACCAGTCGTCTAGCAAAGGATGACGAAGTATTATATACACAATCTTGGAAAGCAAGGGGACAGTCTATATAAGGTGCACGACTCCACTAAGAATAAGGTCTGCAATTTCTCACTACACTCTACATTCCTTCATCTTCTTAAGGTGCTAACTTGATCGTCGGAGGGGTTTACTAGAACAACACCTACAGGTTAGCTCGCTTGAGTTGTGCTTTCAGGTTGTGCGACGCCGTTCAGAGCAATACAAGCTTGGTCGCAGAGAGTGCAGGCGCGACAAATATTTCCCCCTATACAAAACATTTTGAAAATACACCAGCCATGTTTGGAAGGGCCGCGTTTGGAAAATACACTAGCCATGTTTAGTTTTAGTGTATTTTTTTCCAAATGTAACACTCCAATCAATGTAACACACAAAAACTTCTTAGTATATTTTTTTCCAAACATAGCACTCGAATGTAACACTCTAATGTAACACCAGAAAACCACACTAATAGAAATGTAGATTTCCACTCTCGAAAAAATCTTCCCCAACCTCATCTTTCCATTCATATCCTAATAATGAATCACAAAATTGAAAAAATGAATCAGAAAAGGACATTCACGTAAACACAAATGGCACCAAATCAAGTAAATAAAACTTTTAAAAATAAAAAGGACTAAGTGGTTCATAAGAAAACTCGTAAGATTAAATGAATCAACATTCCCCCATATGAGATTTATGGATAAATTTTCCTTTGATATTATAATGGGAAATTTTATTAATTAAGCTGTAAACGGAAGGTGGGTGTAATGGTTACAACCTTTGTTGAATTGAGTTGATTCATTGAGTGGGTCATTGAGTCAACTCAGTGGGTTGACTTAGATTCTAGAAAGTCTTGCAAGTTGGTAATTCTAGATGCACAAATTGCAGCATCAACTTGCAAGCAAGTTGGCAAGTTGAAGTCATGAAAAAATACACTTTTGTCCTCCAATTTTGTTGTATAAATAGGGGTGCTAGCAGAGTAGAAAATGAGAGCAAGAAAAGCGAGCAAGAGCATCTGAGAGCAAGCAAGTGTAAGCAAAGTGTGAGTGAGTGTGAGTTAAGCTTGAGAGTCTTCTCTTCCTCCATTGTTGTATTTGTTTGTTCTCTTGAAATTAGTGAAATCTGCTCTCATAGACGTAGGCGATTTGCTGAACCACTTAAAACTTGTGTGTTTCTTGTTTGGTTGCTTGTTTTGTGTTTGGTTCTGGGCCCTGCGCACAACAAACTGGTATCAGAGCACCAGGTTGCGAAAAAATTGCTTCGAAGCTCTATTTTTGGAATCTGTCCAAAAATCAACTTTGATCGACCAAACCTTTGAATACACCATCGTGTTCGTCTCGATTTTAGAAGTCCAACGGTGCAAAAATCGAGTCGATCGGACGTTGCACGTTCCTTCACACGTCGGTCAAAGATAGGAGAGTGAATCCTACTTTCAGTCATGCACCACACGCTCGAGGAGAGGTTAAAGATGACCACCTGTAACCAAACTTTAAGTTTTAAATATTTATTTGAGAAGAATAATTTACAAGTGTTGGTTTGGCTTAGTGATTGTCGTGTGTGAAGCTGAGTGCTTGGTTAGGAGTTTAAATCTCCTAGCTAGCGTCCTTGAAGTTTTTTTTTAGGTAGAGGCTGATGCAGAGATGACGTCACCATGACACACCGCCACAGGTTGACAGTCGATTAGCGCCATGTCGGCAGTCGAGCTCAGTGCCAAGTCATCAGTCATGCCATCAGATTTGATCCATGAGGGACTTGACGTAGGAGGGGTCCATGGGCGATGACATCAACGTGAGGCAGTAGTGACGTCAACGTGACGCATGACAGAATATTCCTTGGTGTAAAACTATCATGACCTAAACCTGCCTCTAGAGGTTTAGGCCATGACTGGCTAGTAATCTTAGATTGCCTTCGGCCTCAAAGATAAAATTGCAAAATATTTAAATAATATCGGGGCCTGAAGTGGAAGCAAAACAAAATAATATTATCCATTAAGCTGTGCATACATGATAAATTGAAATGTTTAAAATATTCATAACACTTTAATATATATATATATATATATATATATCTACAAAGGCATATCTTATACAACCCAAGATCACAAATATAAGACTTGACAAAATATAAAGCTTGGCAAGCTTGACAAAAGTAAAAGCTAAAGCCTCATCACGAAGGCACATCTTCGGTGGCTTGACAAAAAGGGCGAACTCCAAGACAATCTCTAATGCTAATCTTCCAGTTGCTCACCTATATATATATATATATAAGAGAGGGGTGAGCTAGAGCCCAGTGAGTAATACTAAAATAAAGATGTTAATGAATGAAATCCATCATAATATAAAACATGTCTTCCAATTCCAAAACAATTCATATTTCACATTCATATCAAAACATTTTCTATAACAAAGTCCATAATCTCATAAAACATATCTTTCAATTTCCAAAACAATTCATATATCTATTCATATCAATCCTTTATGTTAACAATGTCTATTCATATCCTTATACAACAGACTAACAGTATATCAATATGCCGAAGCCAATGGGACCATTAAGGTCAATTCGATGGGACCACAATGGGTCGTTTAATAGAACCACAACGGGAAATTCAATATGGACCACTAGGGTTTAATATCAGAGATCTTTGTGTTTCAATTAATCCATGGGCCATAGTATTATTCCCCCAGGCAAGGGCCTCACTAATGGATGCCACGAATACATTTTCAAAAAGGACATTAATTCATAAATAGAAAATAAGATTTCATAAACATCACTATTAAACAATTTCAAAATACATTTTGAACATATCTTTATAGAGATATTGCTCACAGTAGGCTTGAACGAATGCTAGACCCTGGGTGTCTAACCTATACAAAGTACATAACAAATACACATTGAAACCCATAATTCAAACAAACACCTTTTTATCTAATCCAATTCCATATGTTGGGTTTTTATCGTAATTAACTCTTAATTGAATTCTTACTTTTCTTTCTTAACCAATTGACTTATGTGAATTTTCAGCTCAATAATCCTTAATAAGGCTCAACTCATGCTTAAAGATGTTCGAAAAGAGATGAGTACACAAATATAAACTTAAAACAATTTTCCAAAATATGCTAAAACAGAGTAGTTTGCTTGAGCGAACCTATGGTTGCTTCAGTGGTGACTACAGGTTCTCAATATAGTGATTTCGGTTTAGACCTGACCCATTTGATGTTATGGATCCGAGTTTCATTGTCTTATATGATTGTTCATGTTTTGTTTCTCCTTATTCTTCATTGAGTTTGTTGATTGGAGTGACTTGGTTGCATTTGGAACAGGTTGGTAGCTTGTGTTTCAAAACTATTAATGCCCAGATTTTGGCTTCTTCGCTCGAGCGACACTTCTTGCACTCGAGTGGTCTTTGTTGACTCTCAATACCTTTGTAGGTCTGCAAAACTACTAGGAGGTAGCATTCTTTGCTCGAAAGGTCATTCTTGTGCTCGAGTGGTGTTGGCTCGAGCAGTATTTCTTGAGCTCGAGCGGTTGTCCATTGTCTGCAAAACTTCTAGGAGTTTGTATTCTATGCTCAAGTGGTCATTAACTGCACTCGAGCAGTCCCACTTATTATGTCTGGTCGCTCGAGTGACACTTCTTGCGTTCAAGCAGTCTGCGCGTATATCAGTCCGTAAAAGTCACTTTTTGACCTCTCTCTCTAAACATGCTAAAACCCTAAATCTAGAGCCTCTTTCTCTAGAATTCACATTCTCTACAAATACACCTAGATCCATTGATTTCTTCACCCTTGTACCTTTGAGAAAAAAGTAGAGCACACCGAGAGCTTTCTTTTGATCGAAACAAAGTTGAGTTTCGGCGTTGTTGAAGTCTCTTCACTCTTTCTCTTACCTTCTAGATTTAAGGTAGGGATTTCTTCGCACTTTCTTATGATTTTTAATTTAGCTATTTGTTTTTATAAAATAACATTGTAAAAAAGGAGATTTTTGAACAATCTAGAGTTTTGGCTTGAAATCAAAAAGAAAGGTTTTGAAATGGATTCTTGGAAAAGATTATGGGATTGTAAATGAGGACGAGTGGTGATAAAATGATGTGTTTTTATCCTTGGAATTGGTTTATAAAGAAAAGAGGACTTTGCCCTAAAGATTTCAAATGTTGATTTAAAACGATAACAAAATTGATGTTGGAATTGTGAAATTCGGTTAGTATTGATGATGATGGTGAGTTGGATATGTATTATCACTCACTTCTTGAAATTTGGAAGGTTTATTGTTATGAAAATTATTTATCAATTTAGAGATATATATTTTGGGCTACCGGTGGAAAATAGCTATGATTGTTGTAGAAATTGCATGAGAATTAGAATAATTGAAACTATGTTCTCATCCATTGCATTGAGCATTGTTGCGTATTTAACACATTTGAAACTGTATATTATTTTGAGAAAAAATGGTGAATACTTGGTGAATTTGGATAGGGGGTGTGGTTATGATATTAAGTTGGCATGTGTGTCCTTGGTGAAAGACCAGAAACCCACACAGATAGGTGTCGAGCCTTCTGTAGATCGCCCGAACTCCGCTCCGCGCACGAATTGTAGTTCTAGCTACCACAGTTCAGACTCCTGTCACGGTTCTAAATCTAATCTCACAAAGTGCAATGTAAGACTGATAAATCACCAAAGAGTCCAAATTCGGCAATTAGTTTTGAAAAATCAATTTTGAATCAAAAAGTGCCAAACATGGACTGCTTTGCCAGATTTCAGAGTCGCCACCTAAATATTTTGTTTTGGGAAAATTTAGGAAACCCTGACTCGTGCCTAAGGCCACGTGTCCGTCATCACCAAAGTTGCCTCGGCTCGGGAACTGGGGTACGAGAGGGGAAGGTCCTGAAATGAGCACCCCCGCTCGCCCGATCAAAGGATCGGCCTCTACTAACATGATATGTTGTTTTCATAAACACATGTGTTCTTATCCCGGTTATTAATCTAGAATTACTATGTGATGCGCATAGCATACAAGTATAGACTAAATCACTCAATTTGGAACAAAACATCTCATGTTTGTTTTTGAAAATGGTTTGGAGTTGCTACTCGCAAGTAGGCTAAGTCGCGGATTTGAAACCCTCAAGTGGGCTTAAAAAAAATGATGATTTGCCACTTCACGTGGGCTTAAAACTTGCATTTTGATGAATTGTTCCAATTCAAGCAATGAAGCCTTCATCTACAGGCATTCATGCAGTTAAGCACTTAAGAAAATAGCCTCATGGCAAGCATGCTATCATGGCAGTCACTTACACACATGTAAGGATGCTAAAGTGTAAACACTCACAGTGTACTCCGAGCCAAAAAAGAAGCTAGTTAGTAATCAATGCATGATCCTAGCTATGTCAAGAATGCCTAATGCAACACATGCAAAATGCAACTAAGATAGGCTCGGCTATTCTAAGATGTCATTTGAATGCAACTAGATAACATGTATTCAAATTGGTATTGAAATACAATGCAGTTTGTATGATGCGCTGAGCTCGGTGCATGCAAGACAGATTAATGGATGCACGCATGCAAGCATAAGGTATGCTAATCGAAATATGCCCTAAACTAACCATTGAAAGCTGATAAGTAAAAGGGAGAAAGAAATGGGGTTGGAAGACATGCATCACACACACGCACACTTATTACAACATTTCGCCCTCTCGACGGAGGGTCCGAATACAAGCTAAGCTAATCTAAGCTAAGCTAAGCAATTAATCTAATTAAGCGAATTAGACTAATTATTATACAACCAAATTGAATAACTAGCTACAACTAATTATTACATCATTTTAACTAATTAATCAAATTAATTAAGTTACAAAACCAACTAAGTAAGAAAAAGAAGCTAAATTAGGCTGCCACAGCTTTGCCTCGGAATAATGAATGATGCATGCTCAGTCGGCTTCGCTAGGAAATCCATTACCATGCCACCAATTGCCTCTGTTTGCATTTGGTTTGATCTTTGAAAATTGCACAAACTTCCAAATGGCTTCTACTCCAACATGGGGACCTCCTGGTGGGCTGCCGACCAGAAAAGGATGGTGTAGACCACCTGTAGACCAGAAAAAACTGGTTGTAGACCAGAAAAAGTGGTCGGCCGACCACCTTTACTGGTTTGCCGACCAGAAAATCTGCCAAACTTCAGTTTTGCTGCAATAGAGGACAACAAGGGGCATGGCAGTGTATTTGCAAGATATGTGTGCACAACCACCCTCCCTATCATTCCTCAAACTCAAGGGAGTGCGGCACTCGACTCTCGGCCCACCAACTGAGCATCACAATGCACGATGGCCTAGAAGCCAAGATTGCATGAGTTAATGTCGATGAATGCACAAATAACACATAAGGGCCTCCACCTCTATCATGCTTGATCAAGAGGGTCGGCGACCAAGAAATAAGGCGCATTTCATCACTTCAAGTATGAAACGCCCCTTGTTTCTCGTGTTTGGATTAATGTTCAATCCAAATACAATGCAATGCAACAACATTCCAAACACCATGCAATACAACAACATTCAAACACAATGCAATGCAACAACATGCAAACAACATGAGTATGGCAAGTTAGAGTCCTTAAGCATTGAAACTAGTAAAGGACACAACACAAGGGCTATGTAATGCAATACTCAATGGACCAAACCAACCTCAAACAAGCCTCATGCATGCCAAGACAATGGCCAAAACATGCTGAAAATGAAGTCCAAAAGCATATACAAGCATGCATACACATTGGCTCACAAACAAGGCATGAAGCATAACCCTCAAGAGCAATGAAAGAGTGATAAACCTGGGAGCATAGCAAAGACAGAAGCTCTGAAATTACATTCCAAATGATGCCAAATCATGCACATATCACAAATGAAGCATGCTAGGAGGCTCAAAGCTTAAGGCTATCAAAGGTACTTGCACCATAGCCATATCAAGCAAACCCCAAAGGGCTAAGGTGACTCAAAATAGTCCCAAGGTAGGTCGAAACAAGGCCGAAACAAGGCCAAAACATGCATGGAATAGAGCTAACACATGCTAGAATGGGAGGCATAAAACATGACGCATGCAAGGCCAATGAGCATGATTACACTACAAGTGTAAGAAGCAAATGAGGGATGCTCTAACCAACCAAAAACAGAGTTGTATCATGGCAAAATAAGACCAAAAACACACTGAGATGGTAGCCCAAAAAGCTTAGGCAAGCATGTATGCCAATTGGCTCAGGATTGAGACATAAAGCATAACCCTCCAAAAGCATTGAATGTGTGAAACATGACGGAGTATGACTATACTACACACACTGAAATCATGTTAGAAATGAGGCCAAAGCATGCAAACAACTCAGGTAAAGCAAGCTAGATATTTTGAAACTCAAAACTAGTGAGCAAGATTGAACTATGGCTACACAAAGCAAGGTCCAAATGATCAAGACCACCCAAAAACAGAGCTTAAGCTTGGCAAAACATGAGTAAAAGCTTGTTGGAGTGGAGCCAAAAATATGCTAAAATGATGGTCCAAAGCATGATGCATGTTAAGGCTATAGGGAGGATTGCACTACAAGGATATGAAGCATGCAAGAGGCAATCAAACCGACTCAAAATAGAGCTATATCATGGCAAAACAAGGCCTGAAACATGCTAAGATAGGGGCCCAAGAAGGCAGAAAAACATGCTAACTTGGTGAGCCATCAACACAAGCACACAAGAGAAGAGAAGGGGGGACAACCCCCACCCATTTGGGGCCTCAAAACACACTTTCCACCACTGAAATTCCTTTGGAATTCGGTGGTTAAAAGGCCAAGAGAAGGTGATCTCAAAGGCCTAAAGAGATGGCTCAAAACAAGACAAAATAAGGCACAAAAGGGGGTAGACCACCCCCAACACCAAAGAGGCCTCAAACAAACACTTTAAGCACTTGAAAATGAAGTTTTTTGTAGTTTAAAGTTAGGCCTAAAACATCATGCAAATAGGGCCAAATAAGCAATATAAACAAAGCTTTAAAGAGGATGAAGACTCACCCTTGAAGAACCACTTCAAAGCAGCAACTTCAGAGGCAAAAACCAAGCTTTTGAGCTTCAAACAAACCTCCAAGAACCTCAACCCAAGAGTGAAGGTGTTTCACTAGGTGTTTATGTGCAAAAGTGTGAAGAAATGGCACTTTTGAGCACAAAATGGAACAAATATAGAGAGAGAGGGAGCAATATAGAGATAGAAGGATATGTATAACACTTAGCCAATTTTTCTGAACCTGGAAAAGGGAGAGAGAGCCTCCCTCTTATAGAAATCCAAGCCTCAAGCTTGTTGAACAAGCTAGAGACTTGAAACAATCCCTCCATACACGTGTATGGAGGATGCCTTCTGTGCCTAACAACTGGCATAACTGGCAAGGAAAATATCTGCAGAAAATGCAGGATGGCCGCCGACCACTCCCACTAGTCGACCGACTAGAAAAAGTGGTCTACAGGGAAAGAAACTGGTCGGCAAGGGGGAGAGAGGGTCTGCAGGGAGAAGGGAAGGTGGTGGCAGGCTGCTGACCACCTTAGGTAGTCCACAGACCACCCACCCTAGCTGGCCGACCACAAAAAGTGGTCTACAGGGACAAAAAGTGGTCTACACCTCTGTTCCATCCTCCAGGCAAAGGATAACAAGGTTTGGTTCAAAAAAACAAACCAAAAAGGAAGGCAAACAAGAGTCCGCAAGGCGAGCACTCAGTTGGAAGCCCCGAAAACTAGTCTACGGGTACAAAAGGTGGCCTACAAGAGGGTAAGGTAGTCTACAGCTACAAAAGTGGCCTACAGGCCTCTGTTTCCCTCTAGGCACAGGCAGCAAGGCATGGTCCAAAAACCAGGCCAAGAGGAGAAAGTTACGAGGTCCCGAGACAGGGCGCTCAGCCGAAGGCTTCGGAAACTCGAAACGAGCACAAACATACACAATCATCGAGCGCTCAATCGATGACATCTGAGTCTTAAGGTCGGTCAAAAATGGGGTGTCTACAGTTGCCCCTCTTTGACAAAACTCAGAAGTCATGAAATGACGGGAGTGAATGTCAAAGCCTAGAGATGATCCATTTTTGACAAGGCCGAAGACTTAGACAAATAGGCAAGATAACAAAGAGATGCGCCCGCAGGCAGGGGCAAAATGCAAAACACATGCACAATGCAGAACATAACTTATGATTATGCAAAGAGGACTGTGATGATACATTTATGCAAAATAAATACAACATTTTAAGCGAATGTTATGCAAAGAAATGCTACAGTAAACTCGTACATAAGCAAGTAAACACGAACCAAACTATATCTCATGCAGAAAGGATGTAAGAAAATTATGCGATCTTAACTACATCTCACGCAGGAAAGACTAAAAGTGACTATCGGGAACACCCAAAGTCTTAAACGAAACACCTTCTAGCGTATGAAACGCAAAAGGAGAAGGACTGTGCAAGAAAGCACAGTCATCCAAACGCGTGTCAAGCACGAGAGGAGAAGGTCATCCAAATACGTGTCAAAAGCGAACGGAGAAAGGTACGTCCAAACGCGAAAGGAGAAAGGTAGCCGAACGCGTGCCAAACGCGAACATGCGTGATGGACAGCAGTCAAACTGAATCGGAACTTCTCTTGAATGAACCGTACATACAATATCGTTTGGTTTCACCAACTTCAAATGAACCGTACATGCAATATCGTGCCTGCACAAAAGAGAGATTTTGACAGGTACAATGTAATAGGAACACATGATCAACGCTATATCAAAATACAATTTCAATACAAGATAAACGCGTGCACATATGATGCCAATGGAAAGGTGCATAATAGTGCATGGGAGATGTGCATAACAATGCGAGTGAAAAGGTGCATAACAATGCAAGTGAAGCGTGCATAACAATGCAAGTGAAAATGTGCATAACAATGCAACTAGAACGTGCGTGACAACGCAAGTGAAGAGGTGCATAACAATGCAATTGAAGCGTGCATAACAATGCAAGTGAAAAAGGTGCATAACAATGCAACTGGAACGTGCGTGACAAAGCAAATGAAGAGGTGCATAACAATGTAACTGAAGCGTGCATAATAGTGCAAGTGAAAAAGGTGCATAACAAAGCAACTGGAACGTGCATGACAACGCAAGTGAAGAGGTGCATAACAATGCAATTGAAGCATGCATAACAATGCAAGTGAAAAAGGTGCATAACAATACAACTGGAACGTGCATGACAACGCAAGTGAAGAGGTGCATAACAATGCAACTGAAGCATGCATAACAATGCAAGTGAAAAAGGTGCATAACAATGCAACTGGAACGTGCGTGACAACGTAAGTGAAGAGGTGCATAACAATGCAACAGAAGCGTGCATAACAATGCAAGTGAAAAATGTGCATAACAATGCAACTGGAACGTGCGTGACAACGCAAGTGAAGTATGCATAACAATGCGAGTGGAAGGGTGCATAACAATGCAGGTGTAACGGTGCATAACAATGCAAGTAAAGTGGTGCACAACAATGCAACTAGAATCGTGCATAACAATGCAACGCGGCATACACATTCTGTGCACAATAACAATGCATTTTTTATGCAATATCAACAACATGTTTGAAGTAAAATGCCGAATAAGGAAATACACGCCTTAATGAGACCAATTCAAACGCAACCTCCGATTTACCTCTCGAAGGGGTCACAATGTACTTAAAAAGGATACACCTTGCTCTTGATGAGTGGCGATGAGCCATGCATCGAAGATGTGAATCAAAGTTCCCGCGGGGACATTTTGAGCCGAAAATAGTGAACTTTTCTTGCACTTTCTCGAGAGCTAGGGACTCCAAACAGCATAAAAACACATAGAGAGGACAATGGGACCCTGAAGACCACCCTAGAGGGCTGCCGACCACCTAAACCACCTGTAGACCACCTTGGTGGTCGGTCGACCTGAAAAACTGGTCGGTCGACCAGTTTAGTGAAATTGGGGCAGTTTAGTCTTTTGAGGTTCGACCTTTTAAGTACACAACTCCAAAACACATTTGCTCACACCCTCAAGGCTGAAATTCACTCCTCTTCCCTCCTAGACCCTTTTTCCTCTTAGATCTGGGCTTTGCACGCATTTTCCAATGCCCCACGCGAAGTTGACTCACTAAGATCTTCCGATTTCCTTCACTTTGAACAGATCAGAATTTGTTTTCGAAGCTTCTTTCTCCATTTTTACCACTTGAGGTATGTTTGTCTCGAAGTTTAGCACCTTTTCCCGAGCTTTGACTTTCTTTGACTTTTTCTCTTCCCGAGAGTTGACTTTTGTTGACTTTTGGCAATTTTAGCTCATTTCACTCATTTTTGCTCATTTTGCACCTTCTTTTCAGATGGCTGACGATGTTCCATACGACGAGGGTCCTCCGGAGAGGGAGGAGGAGCCCGACATCATTCTGCTGCCACCTAGGATACGGCCCTTTGACCTTACGACATACCATCCCAAGGAGCACATCTTACCACCCAGCACTTTTCATCATTTTACAGACTTTGCGCGACGAGCACCCGCGGACTTGCTACTACGGGAGCCGGAGTCTCACTTGTCTCACTACGTGCCCGAGGTACATACTGCACTCTTACATTTTCTATGATGTATTTTGTATTTCTTACATATTTCGTGCTTTCGCTCTGTGTTTTATCTGCTCGTTCTGAACACATTTACATGCATAGCACATCTGCTCATTCTGAACACAACTCACACACAGCATTCTGTTCATTCTGAAACTGAATACATCTGTTCATTCTGCACACAACACACACACAGCATTCTGTTCATTCTGAAACTGAATACATCTGTTCATTCTGCACACAGCTCACACATGGCATTCTGCTCATTCTAAACACAACTTACACACTGCATTTCTGCTCATTCTGAACACAGCTCACACTGTATTTCTACTCATTCTGAACACAGGTAGCTTCCCATTTTACCCAGGGATATGGGTCGATCATAGCGAGAGAGTGGTACATAGAGCTCCTAGACGGTGTTCGACAGATTGTTGATGAGGCAGGGTTCGGCCCATTTTGCACGGAGTTATTGCGTCTTACGGTGAGTAGGACCCTCCTGGGTGCATTAGTAGAGAGATGGTGGGACACGACGTGGGAGGTCGGCCCGTCCCATACGACTTCGATATGGGTGAGTGGGAGGCAGCCTGGACTTATTTACTCAGAGCCCATCCGCCGATCTACCGATCATCAGGTGCAGCCAGATATACCCGATTCACAGAGCAGTACAGAAGGACTGTGCCCGAGACTGTTGAGGCCACGGAGTAGTATGCCGGGGGATTTCTGATGTTCCTTCTTGGGACCACATTGTTCTCCAACAGGGGGAACACGGTCGGGCTACATCTTCTGAGTGCTCTATTAGACCTATCCCAGGTTCGGCACTTCGATTGGGGCGGCGCTGGCCTTGCTACCCTTTATTGTTATATGAGCGCGACCTCCCGCAGGTGCGGTAACATAGTAGGCGGCTATTGGAGAGCCTGGGAGGTACATTCTGTCCTTTTGATTTACATTTCTGCTTTTCATTACCTGTACACTGCGTACACAGTCTCATTTCAGTTCTGCACTTATATTTTCTGCACACTGCATACTCTACTTTCTGCATTAACCGTGTATTCTGTATTCTCATTGCCACTGTCTTGCCTTTCACAACTGTGGGTATGCGCCTATTTCCCGACGCTTGCTCCTGATCCGGAGGTTGAGGCACCACTTGAGGTGCCGTACTCGTGTAGATTTGAAGGTTGATGCCGACCCAGACCCCGAGAGACCTTGCCATATCTCAAGCATTATTTTGACACAGTATGAGCGACCGAGGTGATCCAGAACTCTCAGTTCTTCATGCTTTCAGCTTCGGTTCATCTTGCATATCTATGATAGCTAATCAATTCATGTACTTGCTATCCGCAGATCACCTGGCAGCCTTGGGTAGCCATGCCAGGGCTTTCTCGGTTCCAGTTCGCTAGGGCATGGGGGGCCTCCCGATACCGGATTCTGTTTGAGGGACCAGTTGGCAGAGCCTGGTTTCTCGGGGAGTGCTTCATGCGCCAGACACTGGGTAATCCCGTTCAGGAGATCCTTTCACCACCTCCATCAGACATGCGGACCACAGAGAGTCTCACTCCCCAGGAGGTTAGCGACCTTATGCAGGGGAAGTACACAACATACCTCCACACATACCTGATGCCCCCGCTGACAGGTGTTCGTGCCCCTATGAGGAGAGCTACTGACATTCCTTCATCGAGCCGTGTCCGAGCCACAGACATCCTCTCGACTAGTAGGGCCAGCACATTGAAAAGTAGGACTAGGGGGATGCCTCCTGCTAGGCAGTGTGCTGGGTGGCCAAATCCTCCAACCGAGCTGACATACTGGCGGTACGGGACCCCTTATCAGATTCCGCTTGAGCCTCCACTACCAGATCATCGATATGTCAGGGCCCCTGACTCAGCATTGGTATGCTTCACAGCTTTCATCTATCATTCAGATATTTAGACATTCACTGATGACTTGAACTTGCATCTACAACCTTCCACAGGATATGTTGAGGGGTTGCTCGAGGCAATGGCCTCACTTGAGTTTATGGTTTTGAGGAGAGAGACGATGCTGCACTACCACGGCATCCCGGTACTTTCTAGTTTCCCTACATTTATCATACTCTTGCTGATATATCGAAACTGAACATTTCACTACACTGATTCACTACATGTGTAGATCACATCCGACACTTCACATTCACATACTATATCTGCATGCACTCGCTCCATGCACCATACTTGCATCTGATATACATACCATGGCTGATGTATTCAAACTACCTTTTCAGGTCACACCTCTATAGCCCGGGCCACCCGGGCCTTCTCGAGTAGCAGGGAGAGGGATCCCGACATGCGGCCGAGGGAGACGTCAAGCACCTGCCAGAGGTGATGACGAGTCTAGTGAGGAGGAGGAGCCAGCAAATCCTTAGTCAGAGACATCCGAGGGCAGAGGTGGTGACATCGGTTTAGGTTCTGAGGGCAGAGACGACGCCGAGGAGGATTCTGAGGATGGCGGCTCTGGTTCAGACGGGGGTGCCGATGGCGGTGGCGTAGAGGCTGCTCAGCCGAAGAGGGTGAAGAGGGCCTCTCGATCCTGAGTCAAATAGCATCGACTCAGACACTCTTGCCTTTTGCTTTATTTCTCTTTTTGCTTTAGTTTTTGCACATTGTACAGCCTTAGGCAGTTTTATTTTCTTTAAAACTTTATACTTTTGTAAAGAGAAACCATGATGGAATGAAAACAACTTTTTCTTCAAAAAGTGTTGCATTTGTATTTTAAGCATCGCATCACACCACACATCATGAAAATGAGATTGTTAGAAGTTTGAACACTCGTGTATTACCAAGTCAGGTAGTGAACCAACGTAACAAACAAAACAAAACAACGTAAAGAAATAACTCGATAAACAAAACAACGACTCAATAAACAAATTGCAACAACTTTATAAACAAAGCTTAACAACTCGATAAACAAAGTTAACAACTCGATAAACAAAAGAGCAACAACTCGATAAGAAAATGCATATTGGACGAACAAAACCACATGACACATCTGAAGCAGAAATAAACTTAGACCTTCAGCATTCTCAACACATAGGAAGGCTAGGGACTCTCTGCTGGAGACAGGAAGTAGCTGTAGACCACTTTTTGCTCATTGCCGACCACCAAAATAGGCTGTCGACCACTTTTGTGGTCTGTAGACCAAAAAAAGTGGTCAGTCGACCAGTTATGTAGGGGGTCTCTAGATTTTTGCCACTTGTCCTCTAAACAGTGCCTTATTCTCTATAAAGGTTCCAACCTCATGGTTCCCTCATTCTAACTCAGTTTTTGCACCAAATGGAGGCATTTCTTGTCCAAAATCTCACAAATTGGATTGCTAACTTGGATGGCTCGGAAAAGTTGAATTTTCGGGGCTTCAGAATAAATGCACTATTCACGCTGAGCCGCACCCCGCTGCGTTTTCCGTTCCTCCATGCCGCGGCAAGGTGTTGGAATCCGGTAACTCATGTTTTTAGCTTTGGCGGACAAGAGATGTGTCCCACTTTCGAAGACTTCCAAGCTTTGATGGAGTCCGAGTGTGAGGAAGAAATCTTGCCCCAACTCCGTTTCGGCCACATCTAAGCCTTAGGATGGGTGTGCGGGCTCACTTTGCATGACGCTCGGTCTTTGATTCACAATGGAGAGTTGGACATCTCCAGCTTGATTCATCGGTTTTTGATGCCGGTGACCGCGGCGATCATCACTGGTAGGGTTTTCGGCGACACGCCCTCTGCTTGTGCATGCTGTCTCATTTCTTGCTTGCCCCAGGCTCCGGTGGGTCTAGCGTCTGTTTGATTGAGGTTGCCCAAGGCTTAAAAGAGGGCAAGAGCTGCATTGCTATGACACTAGCTGAGACATTGATGGGTTTGGATGCTTTCCATTGCCAAGAGATGACTAGATTCGCAGAGAGTCCACTACTGCTGTAAGTAATGTTTCCCACCCTATCTCACATATATTTCTCACATCACTCGGCCCTCATGCTCGGTTTTTCTCTCAAAACCCTTTTCTCACTTTTCTCTCCATGTACACCTCTCTATTCTTTAATCTCTCATTTTCTATCCCTCCCCAGATATGGTTGATGGATAAGTTGAGGGTTGTGGACTCATGCCCAGCATATTCAACTTGCGGCTATTTCTTCTAGCGACGTCTACTCGATGCCCCTGATGAGGGATGGCGGTGCTAATGGATGTGTAGTTTGTCCGCTGTCAACATTGCTTGGCGCTGCCCTGGCCTAATCTGTCGGCGATGAGTTACAGCATGTCTCGCCAGCCGGGGATTCAGTTGATCAGCCTAACACCTTGTGTCTTTTACTTCCCATTTCGAATCCGGCGCCAATTTGGGCATGATCAGACCTTGTCGAAAGAGGGGATAAAGTACCCTACTGCATTTCCAGTTCGAGGCGCACAGCTAGCTCGGTATGCCACAGCATGGAGGACAAGAGAGCTTTTCGTCCCCGCTCCCACTTTCAGTTGCACCCTCTCTGATGAGTGCATAGCTTGGCTCGATGAAGAGGAGCAGATTGGGCCTACTTTGGCATCAGAGGCTTTGACCAGCTCTGGGAGGGGGCGCAAGAACACCTGACTTATCCATGCCTCGAGTTTATTGCTTTATCAGTACTTTCAAGTTTTCTTTATGAATGTAATAAAAAGCAACTTCAATTTGTATTCAAGAGTAGGAGAACTCTGTACTGAAATCAATGTAATTAAAAGTTTATTGTTTGGTCCAAAAATGGTCTAAGTCGTAAAAACATTAATTTGAGCAAAATCAACTTTTATTAAAACTTTTCAAAACCATTTTCAATATAGCTCACAACTGGACACACCCAAGGTCTATCACTGAGATGTACAACCCCGGATCCAGCAACTGGAAAGTTGCCCCTAGTCTGAATAGCACTGCATTGGAGATCACAACCGAGCTCTTGAATACAGAATAGACAAAGATGACCAACATGATCACATGGACAAAGTTGATTTGGAAGTGTTTATGGCTGGACTTCAGAATAAAGTTGCCTACGTATCCCAAAGATGGGAATCAAGCCTTACGTAGTTCGGTTCAGGTTCACTCGTGTATTAACACTCTCCTTTTGCGCTCTAACTTTTGCCAAGGCCGCCCTTTCTGGGTTTTCAACCTTGCGAGCTTAGTTTTTATTATTTCAAATTTTTCATGCTCTAACTTTTGCCTAGGTCGCCCTTTCGGGTTTTCGGCCTAGCGAGCCACTCAGGGATAGTATTTCTTCAACTTGTCCATGTTGATCGGCTGGGACAGCTCTAGGCCATCTAGGTCCATCAGAACGACAGCTCCACCCAACCAGATTGACTTGATGATGTAGGGACCAGTCCAATTGGGTCTGAACTTGCCCCTAAGGTCGTGGGTGGGAGTTCGGTTGTCTTTGAGCACTAGATCCCCCTCTTTCAAATTCCTAGACTTAACCTTCTTGTTGAAACCCTGGCAATTCTTCGTTGATAACCTTGGATGTGATACAGTGCTTTCAGCCTTCTTTCATCAAAGAGCATGAGTTCTTCGAACTTGCTTTGCTGCCAATCTGCCTTAGCTATCTGACACTCAGCCAATACTCGTAATGACGGAACCTCAACTTTGATAGGCAGAGTAGCCTCCACCCCGTAGACCAAGGAATACGGAGTTGCCCCAGTAGAAGTTCGAATTGAAGTCCGGTAGCTGCAAAGAGCAAATGGCAACTTATCTGGCCAGTCTTTGTAGGTTTCAACCATCTTCTGCAGAATGTGCTTGATGTTCTTGTTGGCGGCCTTAACTGCTCCGTTGGTTTGCGGCCGATATGTAGATGACTTATGCAAAGCCACATTGTATTTCTCCAACAAGTCGATCACCTCCTTTTTGAAGTGGGAACCATTATCCGAAATAATCTCATTCGGGACCCCGTAGCGACAGATAATGTTGTTCCTGATGAACTTAGCAACATGCGACGCCTTCAACACCGCTAAGATTGGGCCTCAACCCACTTCGTGAAGTAGTTTATCACTACCAGAATATACTCATGCCCATTGGACCCCTTCAGAGTGACAGCCCCAATTACATCAATCCCCCAGACTGAAAACGGCCATGGCGAAGTCATGTTGTACAGCTTCGACGGCGGAATGTTCATGCGGTTTGCATGGATCTGACATTTGTGGCATCGCCGGACAAAGCCAATACAATCTCCTCCATGGTTGACCAGTAATAACCCTGTCTAAGGATCTTCCGGGCTAGTATCACCCCGCTCATGTGCGCTCCTCACTCTCCTCCATGGATGGCCTCCATCAGGCGCTTGGATTCTTCAGCATCAACACACAGCTTATGCATCCCGAGATGACCTCTCTTGTACAGTTTACCCCACAGACGATGAACTGAGCAGCCATTCTTCGAATTGCCCTCTTATCTTTGGCATTTGCCCCTGGTGGATACTTCTTTTCCAAGAAGTTCCAGATGTCGTAATACCAGGGTTTTGATCTTGTACCTCATCTATGGCAGCAATCAGCTCGTAGGCCCAGCACGAATTTCTGTTCAATGATGATCGGACGGCATCCAGACTCCGAAAGGGATGTCTATCATAGAAGATAGAGTTGCTAATGAATCAGCGAACCTATTGTTCTCTCTTAACAGATGAGCAAAGTTCAGTTTTTCAAACCGAGGAATCAGAACGTCCAAGGTCTGGTGATAGATTCTCATATTTTCTTCTTTAACTTTCCAATCTCCTTTAGCTTGAGATACAACAAGGTTCGAGTCCCCAATGACATCTAACCGTTTTGCCCCTAGTTCCAGGGCGGTTTCTAGTCCAGCAATACATGTCTCATATTCTGCCTCATTGTTCGACACTTTGAACCAGAGTTTGAATGCTAAAGGTATAAGGGAATTGTCGGGTGCTATCAGCAACACCCCTATCCCATACCCGTATTGGTTTGACACTCCGTCAAAGTACATCGTCCAAGTCTCTTCTTCGACATACAAAATGGCCTTGTCTGGGAACAGATATTCTACTGCTTCATCCCCTTCAATTGAGTGGTCGGCTAGGAACTCTGCTACCACTCTCCCTTTTACTGACTTGCGCGTCATGTACTTCAAATCAAATTCGGAAAGCAGAAGCAACCAACGGGCTAGCCTACTCGTAAGTGCTGGTTTCTCGAAGAGATATTTGATGGGATCTAATCTCGAAACCAGTATTACAAAGTGAGCTAACAGGTAGTGCCTCAACTTCCTGGTAGCCCATACCAAGGCCAGACAAGCCTTCTCCAGTGGAGTATAGCGGGTCTCGTAATCCAGCATTTTCTTGCTCAAGTAGTAGATAGCCTTCTCCACTTTGTCCTCAGACTCCTATCCAAGCATGCAGCCCATTGTCGTTTCAGTCACTGATAGGTACAGAATCAACGGTTCCCCCAGCTCAGGTGGTGACAACACAGGTGGGTTCTGTAAATATTGCTTGATCTGCTCGAAAGCAACTTGGCATCGGTCGTCCCATTGGAACTTCTTTCCTTTCTTCAGGAGACCAAACAGTGGTTCACAAGTCAAGGTTAATTTTACAATAAACTGTCTTATAAATTGCATTTTACCCAGAAAGCCTCGCATCTCCTTTTCAGTCCTCGTGGTGCATTTCTAAGATGGCCTTGATTTTGGAAGGATCGACCTCGATACCCTTTGTGTGATCAAGAAACCCAGCATTTTCCTGCTGTAACACTAAATGTACATTTCTGAGGATTCAGCCGCAACCGATACTCTCTGATCCGTTGGAAGAATTTCTTCAATGCGGTGTAGTGGCCCTCTCTTTCCTTGGACTTGACAATCATGTCGTGCACATACACCTCAACCTTTTTATGGATCATATCGTGCAAAATCATGGTTGCAGCCCGTTGATATGTAGCCCCAACATTCTTCAAGCCGAACAGCATCACCCTATAACAATAGGTTCCCCACGGGGTGGTGAAAGCAGTCTTCTCCCTGTCTTCGGGTGCCATCAAAATATGATTGTAGCCTGAAAACCCATCCATGAACGAGAGCAGCACATGCCTAACAGTGAAGTCCACTAATTCGTTGATCTACGGCAGAGGAAAGTCGTCCTTCGGACTGGCTTTGTTTAAATCCCTGAAGTCCACACATACCCGAATTTTGCCGTCCTTTTTCGGCACCGGAACTATATTGGCCAACCAAGTTGGATACTCAGATACTAACAGGAACCCTGCGTCGATCTGCTTGGTGACCTCTTCTTTGATTTTCAGAGCCCAGTCCGGGTGGATCCTTCGGAGCTTCTGCTTAATAGGTCGGGCCTCTAGGTTAAGAGGGATTCGGTGCTGTACAATCTCAGGATCGATTCCAGGCATGTCTTCGTAGGACCACGCGAAAACATCTTTGAAATCTTTTAATAAAACGACTAAGTGCTCGCGCTCATCTGAAGACAACGTGGACCCAATCTGGACCAGCCGCGGGTCCTTCTCAGTACCAACATTAATTGTGGTGATTTCGTCAACCAAAGGTTTTACAAACCTCTCCTGCTCTTGATCAATCAAACGTTGCAAAACCGGAGGAATTTCTTCCTCGTCGTTTTCATCAAAATTTTGAAAGTCTTGATTAATGCAATAAATTAAAGGTACAGAAAAGTATTCGGAAGCCACGGCCGTACCATTCTCATTAATAACATCCAGTCTGCCTGATTCCTCTATTACAATAGACTCAAAGGAAAAAGAAAAAGATGACCTGGACAGGACAGTGGCATCCGGGTTATCACCCCCAAGAATACTAGACTCAAACTCAGATGAGCTTGAATCTGATTCCGACTCCACAGACTCAGTGAAATCAGATTTCGGCTCACTACGTGACTCGAAACTGCTCAATGAGAAGCCCTCTTCGTATTGCCATACGAGGGAGGGTGCGTTGGATGCATCAAGAATGCCTGAATATGGGCCCACAACCGCTTCATCCCCGATCATGGAAACTGAGAAGTTATCCCCCAAGCACTCCGGTACGATCTGAGGATCTGAGAGGAGACAAGCCAGTGCTACCCCCATCTCAATTTCTGTGCCCTCAGAATCCTCCTCCTTGCACTGCTCAGCCTCAGCTGGTGGGTCTATTTGCTCTTCGGCAACTTCATCCTCGGGCAACTGAACATAAAAAAAGATTAGCTTGGGGCATTTCCCGCCATCACATTCTTCTTAAGGGCCCGATCTGTCGAGCTTGGTTCTTAGGCGAGCGTTTTGTGCGTTAGACCTTGGGCCTACCTGCTCCGTTTATACCAATGACACCGCCAGCGTCCATGAGAGCGACACAAGTCGGACTACCGACGAGGTGATCTAGTTCATGGTAGGCCTGGAGGCAGAGTACTTTCATGTAGAGGACAACTATGCGGCCTTTATCCAGACACACTTGATGCCCCCTCTGACCGGCGTTCGCGAGAATGAAGGAGTGAGAGCTCTTGCCACGAGGGTGAGACGTAGAGCAAGTCGGGCAAGCAGAGCCCATGGCAGAGGGTCTTCCCAGGCGAGATAGGGAGCTGGCTGGCCAAAGCTTCCCACTACATTTACCTGCTGGCGGCATACCAGGGAGGCTTTCCAGATCTCTATTGAGCCTACACCAGCCGAGCACGAGCTTGTCGGGGTTTAAGGCCCGACTCCGATATATACCATACTTTACATTTTGCATGTCAAATTCATTTAAGTTATATTTATAGAACATTGATCATCTCAACGCACTTACAAGCATCTATAGAGTATTCCGGGGACGCTCTCGAGCTAGCGGCTTCCCTGATAGGGATGGTGTAGAGGAGCATGAGCCTGCTCAGTCTCTACGGTATTCAGGTAATTTTTCTTAAGTTTACATTTCATGCCATCAAACTTTTTGCTGATACACTAGCATTTCAACTGTAATCTGTTCCATACTGCACTAACCTGATACATTACACCCAAACACTACATCTAACCTACATTGCACTGATACACGGCATCTGAATTCATACACTTATTCTGCATATCATGCTTACATCTGACATGCACATTGCGGCTGACATATGACAAACACCCTTTCAGGTCCCATCCGTTCCGACAACATCACAGCAGCTGCAGCAGGACCATCAGTAACCCCTCCGGCGGCAGGGAGGAAAGAGAAAGAGACTCTGACACGCAGTCGAGGCCAACCTGGGCGCACCCAAGCTTAGAGTGGCCCTTCAGAGCCTATCCTAAGCGACGATGACACTGAGACCAGTGAGACCGAGGAGGCGGCGAGTCAGCATTCAGAGTCATCCGAGAGCGGGGACGATGACACTGGCTCAGGTTCTGAGAGTGGAGATGCTGATGCTGAGGAAGGGAGTGGAGATGGATCCGGTTCAGACTCTGGCCCAGACTCAAACAGTGGCGCTGATGGAGACAATGCTGCAGAGTCCACTCTACCGAGGAAGAGGATGAAGAGGGCCTCTAGGGCTTGCGATAGCTAGCGCTGATTCACCTACATTTTGCTTAATTTCTTTTTGCTAGTAGTGTTAGCACTCTGTACAGCCTCAGACAAGTTATTTTGCTTTAAAAAACTTGTACTGCACTTTTGTAAAAAAAAAACTACCACGATCGGAATGAAAATCAGCCTTCATTCGAAAAAGTGTTGTACTTTTGCATCTTAAGCACCGCATTGCATGAGATTGAGATTGAATTTGACATTGAAAACCGAACATTTGTATTGTCACAACAGTCTAAATTGGGTAACAAACCGACCAACAATTGTAATAACAAACAGAGTAAAACAACTCGATAAACAACACAACTACTTGACAAATTAATCAACACAAATACAACTTGATAAGCAAAACAAAACGAATTCAACTCAATGAACATGTTCAAGCCGAAAATGGACTTAAAACAAGACCTAGGAACACACAAATAACAGAATAAAACTACTGCATACAATTGAATCTTCACAAAGGAGGGCAGTAGGCACAAAAGGAAGGCTGCCGGCCATGTATTCCTCCTGCTGGCCATCAATGGGCCTATGCCGGCCAACAATACGAAGGACTTACAAAATGTTGACACTTGGCTTCCGCTCACTGCCTTATCTTATACAAAAGTTCCAGCTTCGTAATTTGTTCATTTCAGCTACTATTTTGCCACAAATGGAGCCATTCTTCGCCAAAAAACTCTCTGATTGGATTGCAGCCTTAGATGGCTTGGAAAGGCTGAATTTCTGGGGTTTCAGGATAAATGCACTATTCCTGCTATGTCGTTCTCCGCTGTGTTTTCCGTTCCTTCATGCCGTGGCTAGGTGTTGAAACCCGATTACACATGTGTTTAGCTTCGGGGGGCAAGAGATGTGTCCGACGATTGAAGAATTCCAAGTTTTAATGGAATCCTGGTGTGACGAGCAAATCTTGCCTCAGTCCCGTTTTAGCCACATCCAAGCTCTAGGAAGGATGTGTGGACTCACTTCACGTGAGGCTCGATCTTTAGTTCACAACGGAGAGCTGGATATCCCCAACCTCATTCATCGATTTTCTGACGCCGGTGATCGCAGCAACTGTTTTTGGCAGATTTTTTGGCAGTATGCCCTTTGTTTGTGTATGTTGGCTCATTTTCTTCTTGCCCCGGGTTTCGGAGGGTCTAGTATTCGCTTGATCGAAGTGGCCCAAGGTTTGAAAGAGGGCAAGAGCTGCATTGGCTTAGCACTAGCCGAAACTTTGATGGGCTTAGACGCCTTCCATAGGCAGGAGACAACCAAATTTGCAGGAAGTCCACTACTTCTTCAGGTAATGTTTCCCACCCTACCTCACATGTGTTTCTCACATCACTAGGCACTCACACTCTGTTTTTCTCTCAAAAACCCATTTCTCACTTTTTCTCTCCACATACACCTATTTATTCTTTAATCTCTTTTATTTTTTATCCCTCCCAAGATATGGCTCATGGACAGGTTGAAGGTAATGGACTCTTGCCTTGCATATTCAGCACGAGGCTATTTCTTTCACCAACGGCTAGTTGATTTCCTGAACGAAGGGTGGTGGTGCCATTGGATGTGCAACAGCTCCGCTGCTGACATTGCTTGGCACTGCCCCTAGTTTGATCTGCTCGACATGAGCTAAGCATGGCTCGGCAACCTAGCATTCAACTGATTGGCATGATACACTGTGTCTTCTACTTTTCGTTCCGGTTCAGACGCCAGTTTGGACACAACCAGACTTGCCCTAAACAGGGGGGAGAGTACTCGGCTTCATTTCCAATCTGAAGTTCACAGTTAGCTCGATATCCCACTGCATGGAGGACAAGAGAACTTTTGGCACCTGCCCCTAATTTCAGTTGCGCCCTTTTTGGCGAATGCCTGGCTTGGCTTGAAAATGAGGCGCAAACCGGGCCTATTTTACCATCTGAAGCTCCCATAAGCTCAGGGAGGGGACGCAAGAATGCCTGATTTACCTATGCCCCAAGTTTATTGCTTTGATCTGTACTTTCAAATTTTCCTTTTGAATGTAATAAAAGCAACTTTGATATGTATCGAACGTTGGAGAACTTTGTATTGAAATCAATGAAATTGAAGTTGTGGGTACTGAAAATTGAAAAATGACTTAGACCCCCAACTGGGGGTGCTGGGGGTCATCCCTGATTGGCCAAAAAACTGTTGTTTATTTTTATTTTTGGATTTCGGCCAACCACACGCTGCCACGTCACTGGGGGTCACGCTGGGGGTCGTCTGTACTGGGGGTGTGTAGCATTGTTGCTGAAAATTTTCCTTTTGATCCAAAAAAATGGTCTAAGTTGTAAAAATATTAATTTGAACAAAATCAACTTTTATTAAAACTTTTCAAAACCATTTTCGATAAGGATCACAACTTGACACACATGGAACCTATCCTCGAGATGCACAACCCCGAATCCAAAGATGAAAAATTGCCCTTTGTTTGAATAGCACTGCACTACACTATAATAAGCTATTTTCTCAAGATAAGGATCACAATCGAACTTTCAGATGACGAACAGACAAAGATGCCTTGATCAAACACATGGACACAGTTGATTTGAAAATGTTTACAACCGAACTTCAGAATGAAGTTGCCTACGTATCCCGAAGATGGGAATCAGGCCTTATGTAGTTCGGTTTGGGTCACTTGGGTATTAACACTCTCCTTTTACGCTCTAACTTTTCCCAAGGCCGCTCTTTTGGGGTTTTCAACCTTGCGAGCTCAGTTTTTCTTTTTTCAAATTTTTTGTGCTCTAACTTTTTCCTAGGTCGCCCTTCCGGGTTTTCGACCTAGCGAGCCACTCAATGATTGTATTTCTTCAACTTGTCCATGTTGATTGGTTGGGAGAATTCTAGGCCATCTAGGTCCATAAGAATGACAGCTCCACCCAACCAAATTGATTTGATGATGTAAGTACCAATCTAATTGGGTCTGAACTTGCCCCTTGGGTCATGGATGGGAGCTTGGTTGTCTTTAAGCACAAAATCCCCTTCTTTTAGATTCATGGACTTAACTTTCTTATTAAAAGCCCTGGCAATCCTACACTGATATCCTTGAACATGGTACAGTGCTTTCAGCCTCCTCTTATCAAACAGCATGAGTTCTTCGAACCTGCTCTGCTACCAATCCGCTTTTACTATCAGGCACTCAGCCATAACCTACAGTGACGGATCCTCTATTTCAATCAGTAGAACATCTTCCATCCCATAAACCAGATAATACAGAATTGCCCTAGTAGATGTCCGAATTGAAGTCCTATAACCCTAGAGAGCAAATGGCAATTTATCTGGCCAGTCCCTGTAAGTCTCAACCATTTTTTGCAAAATGTGCTTGATGTTCTTATTGGCGGCCTCAACAACTCTGTTGGTTTGCGGCCGATATGTGGATGACTTAGGAAAAGCCACATTATATTTCTCCAACAAGTCAATCACTTCTCTCTTGAAATGGGAGCCATTATCTGAAATGATCTCATTTGAGACCCCATAACGACCAATAATGTTATTCCTGATGAACGTGGCTACTTGCGACGCGTTAAGCACGGCATAGGATTGGGCTTCGAGCCACTTTGTAAAATAGTCTATTGCCACCAGGATATACTCATGCCCATTCGAGCCTTTCGGTGTAACTGCCCCAATAACATTAATTCCCCAGACTTAAAAAGGCCATGGTGAAGCCATGTTGTACAGCTTCGATGGCAGGACGTTCATGCGATTTGCATGAATTTGGCATTTGTGGCATCGTCGAGCAAAACCGATGCAATCCTCTTCCATGGTTGACAAGTAGTAACCCTACCTGAGAATCTTCCGGGCTAGCATTACTCTGCTCATGTGCGCTCCGCACTCCCCTTCGCAAATAGCCTCCATTAGGCGCTTTGACTCTTCTGCATCAACACACAGCTTGTACATTCCCAGATGGCCTTATTTATATAACTTCCCCCCACAGATGATAAACTGAGTGGCCATTCGCTGTATTGCCCTGTTATCTTTGGCATTTGCCCCTAGTGGACAAACCTCATTTTCCAAGAAGTTCAAGATATCATAATACCAGGGGCTCTGATCTTGTACTTCATCAATTGCGGCGATCGACTCGTAGGCTGGCGCATATCTCTGTTCAATAATGATCGGACGCATCCGGACTCCGAAAGGAATGTTTATCATGGAAGATAGAATTGATAAAGCGTCAGCGAACCTATTGTTGTCTCTTAACAGATGCGTGAAGGTTAACTTCTCAAACCTAGGAATCAGGACATTTAGGGTTTGCTGATAGATTTTCATCATTTTTTCCATAACCTTCTAGCCTCCTTTTGCCTGAGACATAACCAGGTTCAAGTCCCCGATGACATCCAACCTTTTTGCCCCTAGTTCCAGGGCAACTTCCAAGCCAGCGATACACGCCTCGTATTCTTCTTCGTTGTTCGATACCTTGAACTGGAATTTGAAAGCTAAGGGTATATGGGAATTGTCGGGTGCTATCAGCAACACCCCTATCCTATAGTCGTACTGGTTAGATGCTCCGTTAAAGTACATCGTCCAAATCTCTTCCTCGACCTGCAGAATCGCTTCATCTGGGAATAGTTTCGTCCCCTTCCACTGGGTGATCTTCCAAAAACTTTGCTACTACTCTCCCCTTGACAGACTTGCGCATCACATACTTCAAATCAAATTTGGAGAGGAGAAGCAACCAACGAGATAACCTACCCATTGGTGCCGGTTTCTCAAGAGATATTTGATAGAATCTAATCTCGAAACTGGAATTATAGAGTGAGCTAATAGGTAGTGCCTCAACTTCCTGGTAGCCCATACCAAGGCTAAGCAAGCCTTCTCCAGCGGCGTATAACGGGTCTCATATTCCAGCATATTCTTGCTTAGGTAATAGATGGCCTTCTCCACTCTATCCTCAGATTCCTAAGAAAGCATGCAGCCCATAGTCGTGTCTGTTACTGACAGATACAAAATCAACGGCTTTCTTAACTCCGGCGGTGACAACCCGGGCGGGTTCTAAAGGTACTGCTTGATTTGCTCAAAAGTAAACTGGCATCGATCATCCCATTGGAATTTCTTTCCTTTCTTCAGAAGACCAAATAGTGGTTCACAAGCCAAGGTTAATTTTGCAATAAACCGTCTTATGAATTGCACTTTACCTAGAAAGACTCGCACTTCCTTTTCAGTCCTTGGTGGTGGCATTTCTAAGATGGCCTTGATTTTGGAAAGATCAACCTCGATGCCCCTCTGTGTGATCAAGAACCCCAGTATTTTCCCTGTTGTGACACCAAAAGTGTATTTCTATGGATTCACTCTCAACCGATATTCTCTGATCCGTTGGAAAAATTTCTTCAAGGCGGTGCAGTGGCCCTCTCTTTCTTTGGACTTGACAATCATATCGTCCACATACACCTCAACCTCTTTGTGGATCATGTCATACAAGATAGTGGTTATGGCCCGTTGATAAGTAGCCCCAGCATTTTTCGGACCGAATGGCATCACCCTAGAGCAGTAGGTTCTCTATGACATGGTGAAGGCAGTTTTCTCTTTATCCTCGGGTGCCATCAAGCACTGGTTATACCCAGAAAACCCGTCCATAAAGGAGAACAATGCATGGCCTGCGGTGAAATCCACCAACTCGTCGATGTACGGTAGAGGAAAGTCGTCCTTCGGACTAGCCTTATTCAGATCTCTAAATCATCACATACCCGAATTCTGCCATCTTTCTTTGGCACCGGAACAATGTTGACCAACCAAGTCAGGCACTCATGTACTAGCAAAAACCCTACGTCTATCTGCTTGGTGACCACTTCCTTAATCTTCAAAGCCCAATCTGGGCGTATTCTTCGAAGCTTCTGCTTGATGGGTCGGGCCTCGAGGTTAAGAGGGATCCGGTGCTGTACAATCTCAGGATCGATTCCAGGCATGTCTTCGTAGGACGATGCGAAAACATCTTTGAAATCTTTTAATAAAGCGACTAAGCGCTCACGTTCCTCCGAAGACAACGTGGACCTAATCTGCACCAGATGCAGATCCTTCTCAATACCCACATTAACGGTAATTATTTCATCAACAAGGGGTTTTGCAAACCTCTCATCCTCTCGATCAATCAAATCTTTCAAAACTAGAGGAATTCCTTCCTCATCGTTTTTATCAAAATTTTGAAAGTCATGATCAATGCAATATACAAGTGGCACAGAGACATACTCAGAAACTGCAGTGGTATTCACATTCAAAAGATCCAGCTCATCCAATTTCTTGGTTACAACCGACTCAAAAGAAAAGGAAAAAGACGACCTGGACAAAACTACGGCATTCGGGTTATCAACCCCAGGAATACCGGACTCTGACTCGAAAGAATTGGAATCTGATTTTGACTCCACAAACTCTGTGGAATCAGATTCCGACTCACTACCTAATTCAGAACTGCTGGACAAAAAACCCTTCTCCAGTTGCCAAATGAAAGAGGGCGTGTTAGATGTATTCAGAATACCACCGGAAGGGTCCACACCTGATTGATCTCCGATCATGAAAACGGTTAGGTCATCCCCCAAGCTCTCCGATTTGATCTGAGGATCCGAAAGAAGACAAGCCAGTGCTATTCCTATCTCAAGTTCATTGCTGTTGGATTCACCCTCTGTATTCTGTTCAGCCTCAGCAGTTAATTCAGTCTGTTTCTCTGTGGCTTCATCCTCTTGCAGCTGTAGGTCGAAGAAAATCTCAAAGCTGAGCAGACACCGCTTCTCAGAGTACAACCATGGCTTAGGAAAGCCACAAAATGGGAAGTCTTCCCCCTCCAGGACAAAGCGGCCGTTCAGAATTCCCTGAATTGGTCTATGGACAAGCTCATAGTGCTTCCCACTTTGCTTTGCTTTGGTTCTTCCTGCCATTTCCTTTCCTTTCCGAACCCAGTCCTTTTTGGTAGGCGTGTAACTGAGACCAACGGTATGAGGGTTATGTGGTACTTTGGCCAGTGTAGTAACGCCCTTCTGGCCGCTCTTTCCTAATCCCATCCCCGGCACATGCTGTAGCTTGTTCATGAGGTAGACTGATTGTGCACTAGCATACAAGCCATCATCAACAGCTAGGATATTATGTACCAACCGAGCCTCAGCCAAGGTAAAACCAGACAGAAAACATCCTCATCGCTGTGTACAATCTCCAGTACTGGTGTAGTAACCTTCGACGGAGGATGTATAGAAGAATTCCTGAAAACAATGGCTACCCCGTTTCCAAGAGGGTACTTCAGCACCTAATGAAGAGTGGGAGAGACAGCTTTCACTTAGTGCAGCCACGGCCATCCAAGGAGTAAGTTAAAATTGGCCAGAACATCCAGGACGTAAAACTCAATATCCTGTTGTGCCGGGCCAACCTCTGTTCTGATCTGAACTGTCTCCATCACCTCTCTACTTGGGTTGTCATACGCCCGGATAACTTAGGCCGTAGGTACAAAGTCCGCTGGCTTCAAGCCAATAGCATAGGCTGTGTGCGATGGACAAACATTAATTGCAGACCCAGTGTCAACCAATACAACTGGCACCCACTTCTCTCTACACTCAACTAAGATGTACAGTGGTTTATTATGTGCAGAACCCTCGGGCTGTAATTCCTTATCTGAGAAGGTCAAAGTAGGTAAAGCACCTCCTGGGAAGTCAAGTCCCACTAGTTGTTCTGGAGTTGTGTCGATAGACAGCTTAGCCTTATCCATTGTTGATAGAACAGCTTGCCTGCGTACTCGTGAAGCCATGAGCAACCCCCAGATGGATATGTCTACTTGGATCTTCTTTAGCTGCTTCAGTATAGCTTCTTCTTCCAACTGCTTATCCTTCTATTTTCAGTCTCCTTGTCCTTTTCGGATGCTTTGGGTTGGTCTAGGTGTGGGGGCTTGAAATACTGCCCACTTCTAGTCATATGATCCACTTCCTCAGAGTACCAAGTATCGTCTGGCAGGTCTTGACCCCAATCTTCATCAGTGTAGGCAAGATGCAGATCATCTTCTTCCCACCATACTCCTTCAGCAAGTGACAGGCAGTTGTCCAGTTCCGTTGTAATTACTCTCACACCACAATCATCCCCCGTAGGGTGTTTGGCTTTTCCAGCTTGCTGACCATTCTCGTCCCTTTCTTGTTCAAACCGCTTCAGTGCGACTTCTTGTTCCATATCAGTAGTACTAACAATGCCTGATTCCTGAGCAGAATTCTTAATACCGGTGCTCTCCAGCAACTTCCCCTTATCTTTGGCCGTTTCGACCCTTGTAGCAGTTCCTGCTTCTGGCTGTTCCAGCTTTCGTTGAAGTTTCTCTTCCACATCAGGTTCATCATTGAGCCACCCCGAATCATTCGTTGACCCGTTCAGTTCGAACCAGTTAATCTGTACATTTCCTGGATCTTGTTTATTGAAGAACTGCAGATTGTTGATGTCCTCCTCGAGGTCAACTAAGTCATCCAATCCCTAGCTCGGTCCATCCACCCAAACTACACCGACCTCCATCCGTGTTGGTAACTCGAGCTTTGGTTTGGCCTGATTGATTGGCACAATATAACAGCATGGGTTGTATTTCTCCTCAGAAAAATCCATGGAGCCCTCAGGCACTGAACTGACATTCTCTACCAAAACTGATCTTCCTTCATCTTCCACTGTCACCACCACAGGTTCCGTTGGGATTGTTAACGTGTTGATCATGCACAAGTTTGTGCTTTCAGGGATGAACAACGTCGGCTTAGGCAGGTGAGAGGGAGTGATGTATATACTGGGGTCATAAGGGACAACCAGTGTATGGATGAGGTTTATTTGCCAGGGTGGAGGGATTTGATTATGTTGCGGGAGAGGATTTGTGGTGACATTGGGCTTTTCGGAAGGCGCTATCACTTTGTTGTCAATGAGATCCATGATCTCGTGATGTAGTCTAAAGCATAGTCAATGTCGTGACCATGTTGTTGATGAAAAGCGCAATATTTGGACAGGTTATGTTTCGGAGGAAAAGGATCCTGTAGGGGGTGGGGCTCTAGTGGCTTCAGATGCCCTTTTTTGATCAGGACCCTTAGGGCTGCGGATAAGGACATGTACAGTGGGGTAAAGACCCTTTGGCCTAAGGGTTGGTGCTTCGAGGTTTGTGAGGTTGTATTAGATGTACCGGCAAAGGGGTTGGCAGTTTTTGATGTGGTGGTGACCATACCCACATTGGAAGGCCTTGCAGCTACACTACCACTTGTAGTTGCATTAGAACTATGTGTCAAAGCTCTCTTGGGCTGCTCTTTCTCGTGGTTTATCAGACCCTGCTTCATTGCATCCTCTATCTACACCCCTATTTCGTAGAGGTCAGCAAAAGTAGACAGAGATAAGACTATCATCTTTTGTAACAGTCTTGGTTGCAGATTATGGACCGCCATTCTTATCTGGTCTTTTTCAACCGGTCGAATGG
>JAPPVO010000029.1:66613539-66644254 GCA_030407325.1 Camellia japonica
CTTGTTAATTCCTCAGTTTGAGAAGCTAAACTTTGCTCATCTACTAAGAGAGAACAACAGGTTCGCAGATTCACTAGCAACTCTATCTTCCATGATAGACATCCCGTTTGGAGTCCGGATGCGTCCAATCATCATTGACCAGAAGTTTGCACCAGCGTATGAATCAATTGCTGTTATTGATGAGGTTCAAGATGAGAACCCCTGGTATTACGACATTTGGAACTTCTTGGAGAAAGAGGTGTATCCACCAGGGGCAAATGCCAAGGATAAAAGGGCAATCAGAAGAATGGCCGTTCAGTTTATCATCTGCGGGGGTAAACTGTATAAGAGAGGTCATCTGGGAATGCATAAGCTGTGTGTAGAAGCTGAAGAATCAAAGCACCTGATGGAGGCCATCCATGGAGGAGAATGTGGTGCACATATGAACGGGGTAATGTTGGCTCGGAAGATCCTCAGACAGGGTTACTACTGGTCTACCATGGAGGAGGATTGTATCGGTTTTGTTCAGCGATGCCATAAATGTCAGATCCATGCGAACCGCATGAACATCCCGCCGTCGAAACTATACAACATGACTTTGCCATGGCCATTTCCAGTTTGGGGAATCGACGTGATTGGGGCTGTCACTCCGAAGGGATCAAATGGGCATGAGTTCATCTTGGTTGCGATAGATTATTTTACAAAGTGGGTTGAGGCCCAATCTTATGCGGTATTGAAGGCTTCACATGTCGCGAAGTTCATCAGAAACAACATCATCTGTCGTTATGGAGTCCCAAATGAGATCATTTTAGATAACGGTTCCCACTTTAAGAAGGAAGTGATTGACTTGTTGGAAAAATACAACGTGGTGTTTCATAAGTCATCCACGTACCGGCCACAAACAAATGGAGCAGTTGAGGCCGCCAACAAGAATATCAAACACATATTGCAGAAGATGGTGGAAACCTACCGGGACTGGCCAGATAAGTTGTCGTTTGCTCTGTGGGGCTACAAGACTTCAATCAGAACTTCTATTGGGGCGACTCCGTATTCATTGGTTTATGGGATAGAGGCCGTTCTACCTATTGAAATTGAGGTTCCGTCTTTGCGAGTATTGGCCGAATGTCAGATAGTCGAAGCGGATTGGCAGCAGAGCAGATTTGAAGAACTCATGCTCTTTGACGAGCGCAGACTGAAAGCACTGTACCATGTTCAAGGTTATCAGCGCAGAATTGCCAGGGCTTTTAACAAGAGGGTTAAGTCCAGAAATCTGAAGGAAGGAGATTTGGTGCTCAAGGATAACCGAGCTCCCATCCACGACCCAAGGGGCAAGTTCAAACCCAATTGGACGGGTCCCTACATCATCAAAGCTATATGGTCAAGTGGAGCTGTGGTTCTGATGGACCTAGATGGACTAGATTTTTCCCAACCGATCAATATGGACAAGTTGAAGAAATAGTACCCCTGAGAGGCTCGTTGGGCCGAAAACCCGAAAGGGTGACCTAGGCAAAAGATAGAGCCCAAAAAAAATTTGAAACAATAAAAACTGAGCTCGCAAGGTTGAAAACCCGCAAAGGGCGGCCTTGGCAAAAGTTAGAGCGCAAAAGGAGAGTGAAAATACTCGAGTGACCCCAAGCCTGAACTACGTAAGGCTTGATTCCCATCCTTGGGATACGTAGGCAACTTCTTCTTGAAGTTCAGCCATAAACTTTTCCCCGATCAACTTCATCCATTTGATCATCTCGGTCATCTTTGTCTATTCAACATTCAAGAGTTCGGTTATGGCCTCCGGTGCAGTGCTTTTCAGACTAGGGGCAACTTTCCGTTGCTGTACAGTGCTGCGGTACTATTCAGACTAGGGGCAGATTTCCAGTTGCCGAGACCCAATGTTGTACATCTCAATGACAGATTTCAGGCTTGTCCAGTTCTGATCCATGTCGAAAATAGTTTTGAAAAGTTTTAATAAAAGTTGACTTTGTTCAAATTAATCTTTTTACAATTAAGACCATTTTTGGACCAAAGTGGAAAATTTTCAGTACCCACAACCTTCAATTTCATTGATTTCAATACAGAGTTCTGCTGCTCTTGCATACAAATTGAAGTTGCTTTTTATTACATTCATAAAGAAAACTTGAAAGTACTAATAAAGCAATAAATCCGGGGCATAGTTAAGTCAGGTGTTCCTGCGCCCCCCCCCCAAGAGCTGGTCGAAGCCTCTGATGCCAAGCTAGGCCCAATCTGTGCCTCCTCATTGAGCCAATCTATGCACTCATCAGACAAAGTGCAACTGAAAGTGGGAGCGGGGGCCAAGAGCTCTCTAGTCCTCCATGCTGTCGTATACCGGGCAAGTTGTGCGCCTCGAATCGGAAATGTAGCCAGGTACTCTATCCCCTCTGGTGGACAAGCCTGATCATGACCAAACTGGCGCTGGAACCGGAATGGGAAGTAGAACACGCAGTGAGTCATGCCAATCAGTTGAATCCCAGGTTGGCGGGTCATACTATAGCCCATTACCGGTAGATTGAGCCAAGGGCACCGCCAAGCAATGCGGTCTGCGGACAAGCTGCACATCCAATCAAACCACCAACCCTTATCGAGGGCATCGACTAGACGTTGCCTGAAGAAGTAACCGCGAGCTGAGTAAGCTGGGCAAGAGTCCACAACCTGCAATTTGTCCATCAACCACACCTGGGAAGGGATGAAAAATGAGAGAATAAAGAATAGAGAGATGTACGATGAGAGAAAAAGTAAGAAGAGGGTTTTGTGAGAAAAAAATCGAGCCTGAGGGCCGAGTGATGTGAGCAATATATATGTAAGATTGGGTGTGAAACATTACCTGCAGCAGTAGTGGACTTCCCGCAAATTTGGTCGTTTCGCGGCGATAGAAAGCATCCAAGCCCATTAACGTCTCAGCCAGAGTCATGGCAATACAACTCTTACCCTCCTTCAAACCTTGAGTAACCTCGATCAACCAGACACTAGATCCTCTGGAGCCTGAGGCAAGTAAGAAATGAGATAGCATGCACAAACAAAGTGCGTGTTGTCGAAAACCTTGCCAATGACGGTCACCGTGGTTGCCAGTATCAGAAAATCGGTAAATCAAACTTGGAATATCCAGCATTCCGTCACCGATCAGAGATCGAGCGTCATGCATGGAGAGCCCACACATTTATCCTAAGGCTCGGGCATAGCCAAAACGAAATTGGGGTAAAATCTCTTCGTTGCGCTCAGATTCCATTAAAGCTTGGAAATCTTCGAAGGTAGGGCATACCTCTTGCCTGCCAAAGCTAAAAACATGCATCACCGGATTCCAAAACCTTGCCGCGGCATGGAGAAACGGAAGGTGCAGCGGAGTATGACTAAGAGTGAATAGCGCGTTTATGCCAAATCCCCGGAAACTCAGCTTTTTCGAGCCGTCCAAGTTAGCAATCCAAGCTGCGAGATTCTAGGCAAGAACTCTTCCATTTGGAGCAAATCAGTGTTGAATTGAGAAAAACCACGAAGCTGAGGCCTTTTGTAGAAGATAAGGTGTGAGTGGGGGACAGCTATCAGCATTCTGGTGGTTCTTTCCATCCATGGCCGGCTGGCCAAAGATAATGCCGACCGACCATCACTTTTGGCCGATGGCCATTTCTTGAGGCCGATGGATTTCCCTTGTGGCCGGTGGTCTTCCTTCTTGTCCCCTGAGCTATTTCTGTGTTGAACACGCTGAGGGATTGTGGTTAGAACCTCTACCGATGCCCCCCGATGATTAATTCTTGCGGGGTCACACCTTTAGCTTATCGAGTTGTTGTACATTTGCTTATTGAGTTGTATTTCACTCTCTTTAAGTCTTTGATTTGCTTATTGAGTTGTACTCACACTTGGTTAACTTATCGAGTTTCTTCGTTTTGCTTATCGAGTTGTAAGTCGGTTCACCACCTGATTATTACGATGCGAGTGCTCAATTTTCAAACAAAGTTCAATTTCATTCACGTTGTTATGTGATACCACGCGATGCGATGCATAGAAAGTACAAATGTAACACCTTTTTGAACAAAATGGTTGTTTCATTTCCATCATGTGTTTTGCAAAAATACACAGTTTTGAGGAAATAATAACCTGCCTAAGGCAGTGCAATGTGCTTAAACTCCCAGTAACAAGGAAAGTAAAGCAAAAGAGGGCAGGGCAGTAGGGCATAGGGATTGATAACGGTAACCTCCCCTTCTGGTCGACGCACCTCCCACGCCCTTGTTCGGGTCAGTTATATGGTTTGGCACCTTCATTACTCGAGACAGTGCAAGAAAGCGCGCTTTTGAATGTTAACTGGCCTTCGTGTTGACCTCGAGCCATGTCTTCTGTGTGCGATGCTTGACGCACGCAAAGAGTATCCTTCCTCGTATCCTTTTTATACCTTGCGGATTCCGCAAATCGCTTTAAACGTATGGAATCGCATTGTTCTGTTTTGACCGTAATTATCGCGCTCGTTAAGCGTTTTGCATTACACAATGCCTTGTCTTGTTCTAAATTCGCATCTCAGCATCATGAATAACATGCCTTTACTATGTTTTCAGTTGAATATGCCCCCTTTTAGCATTCCTATACACATTGCATGCGTTGTCGCGTTATGCTTTACTTATATGTGTTCAAGTACCTATACAAATTGCAGGCGCTGTTGCGTTATGCTTTACTTATATGTGTTCAAGTTCCTATATACATTGCATGCGTTGTCGCGTTATGCTTTACTTATATGTGTTCAAGTTCCTATACACATAGCATGCGTTGTCGTGTTATCCTTTACTTATATGTGTTCAAATTCCTATACACATTGCTTGCGTTGTCGCGTTATGCTTTACTTATATGTGTTCAAGTTCCTATACACATTGCATGCGTTGTCGCGTTATGCTTTACTTATATGTGTTCAAGTTCCTATACACATTGCATGCGTTGTCGCGTTATGCTTTACTTATATGTGTTCAAGTTTCTATACACATTGCATGCGTTGTCGCGTTATGCTTTACTTATATGTGTTCAAGTTCCTATACACATTGCATGCGTTGTCGCGTTATGCTTTACTTATATGTGTTCAAGTTCCTATACACATTGCATGCGTTGTCGCGTTATGCTTTACTTATATGTGTTCAAGTTCCTATACACATCGCATGCGTTGTCGCGTTATGCTTTACTTATATGTGTTCAAGTTTCTATACACATTGCATGCGTTGTCGCGTTATGCTTTACTTATATGTGTTCAAGTTCCTATACACATTGCATGCGTTGTCGCGTTATGCTTTACTTATATGTGTTCAAGTTCCTATACACATTGCACGCGTTGTTGCGTTATGCTTTACTTATGTGTTCAAGTTTCTATACACATTGCATGCGTTGTCGCGTTATGCTTTACTTATATGTGTTCAAGTTCCTATACACATTGCATGCGTTGTCCGTTATGCTTTACTAATATGTTTTCAAGTTCCTATACACATTGCATGCGTCGTCGCGTTATGCTTTACTTATATGTGTTCAAGATCCTATACACATTGCATGCGTCGTCGCGTTATGCTTTACTTATATGTATTCAAGTTCCTATAGACATTGCATGCGTAGTCGCGTTATGCTTTACTTATATGTGTTCAAGTTCCTACACACATTGCATGCGTTGTCGCGTTACGTTTTACTTATATGTGTCTAAGTTCCTATATACATTGCATGCGTTGTCACGTTACGCTTTACTTATATGTGTTCAAGTTCCTATACACATTGCATGCGTTGTCGCGTTACGCTTTACTTATATGTGTTCAAGTTCTGTACACATTGCATGCGTTGTCGTGTTATGCTTTACTTATATGTGTTCAAGTTCCTATACACATTGCATGCGTTGTCGCGTTACGCTTTACTTATTCGTGATCAAGTTTCTATACACATTGCATGCGTTGTCGCGTTATGCTTTACTTATATGTGTTCAAGTTCCTATACACATTGCATGCGTTGTCGCGTTATGCTTTACTTATATGTGTTCAAGTTCCTGTGCACATTTCATGCGTTGTCGCGTTATGCTTTACTTATATGTGTTCAAGTTCCTATACACATTGCATGCGTTGTCGCGTTATGCTTTACTTATATGTGTTCAAGTTCCTATACACATTGCATGCGTTGTCACGTTATGCTTTACTTATATGTGTTCAAGTTTCTGTACACGTTGCATGCGTTGTCGCGTTATGCTTTACTTATATGTGTTCAATTTTCTGTACACATTGCATGCGTTGTCGCGTTATGCTTTACTTATATGTGTTCAAGTTCTTATACACATTGCATGCGTTGTCGCGTTATGCTTTACTTATATGTGTTCAAGTTCCTATACACATTGCATGCGTTGTCGCGTTATGGTTTACTTATATGTGTTCAAGTTCCTATACACATTGCATGTGTTGTCGCGTTATGCTTTACTTATATGTGTTCAAGTTCCTATACACATTGCATGCGTTATCGCGTTATGCTTTACTTATATGTGTTCAAGTTCCTATACACATTGCTTGCGTTGTCGCGTTATGCTTTACTTATATGTGTTCAAGTTCCTACACACATTGCATGCGTTGTCGCGTTATACTTTACTTATGTGCGTTCAAGTTCCTATACACATTACATGCGCTGTCGCCTTATGCTTTACTTATATTTGTTCAAGTTTCTATACACATTGCATGCGTTGTCGCGTTATGCTTTACTTATATGTGTTCAAGTTCCTATACACATTGCATGCGTTGTCGCGTTATGCTTTACTGATATGTGTTCAAGTTCCTATACACATTGCATGTGTTGTCGCGTTATGCTTTACTTATATGTGTTCAAGTTCCTATACACATTGCATGCGTTGTCGCGTTAAGCTTTACTTATATGTGTTCAAGTTCCTACACACATTGCATGCGTTGTCGCGTTATGCTTTACTTATATGTGTTCAAGTTCCTACACACATTGCATGCGTTGTCGCGTTATGCTTTACTTATATGTGTTCAAGTTCCTATACACATTGCATTCGTTGTCGCGTTATGCTTTACTTATATGTGTTCAAGTTCCTATACACATTGCATGCGTTGTCGCGTTATGCTTTACTTATATGTGTTCAAGTTCTTATACACATTGCATGCGTTATCGCGTTATGCTTTACTTATATGTGTGTTGTTGCGTTATGCTTTACTTATATGTGTTCAAGTTCCTATACACATTGCATGCGTTGTCGGGTTATGCTTTACTAAATTTTGTTCAAGTTCCTATACACATTGCATACTTTGTCGGGTTATTTTTGTGAGTGGTTTTGGTATAAAATCACTTGGTTAGGTGTGACTAGGCACCATATTCTAAACAAGTTTGAGTGATTGGATTTGGTCACTTGTTAAAAAGGTTCACTAGCACCGTGAAGCTAGTGGTGTATATCACTATTTGAAGAATAGTAGGGAAATTTCCAAGGAGGATGCTTGGGAGTGGATATAAGCTTGGGTTAAGCCAAACCACTATAAATCGCGAAGTTTGTTTTCTCTTCCGTTTGCTCATTTTATTTCATTACTCTATTTTATATTGTTACAAAAATTTATTTTTTTATATATTGCATTAATATTTTTAATTTAGCAATTTATTTAGAAATCCAATTCACCCCCGTTTGGGTTGCCTAACTAGGATAACAATTGGTATCAGAGCAAGGGCTCTTATTAATTTTTTGACTTAACAGTCTTAGAGTTGATTAATGACAACCACTATAGAAACACAAATTATTGATGGTTACTCAGTTTCTAACCCTTCATATTTTACTAGTGATAATTACAATTTTTGGAAAAATATAATGATGATATCTATTCAAGGGATAAACTACATGGTATGGAAGATTATTAAAAATGGTCCAATTATTCCTTCCAAAATCGTAGGTACAAAGAAAGTTCCTAAAACAGAAGAGGAATGGAATGAGGATGATATTATAAGCATTCAAGCAAATGTTAAAGCAAAACATGTTTTATATTGTGAACTTGATCCTAATGAATGTGATAGAAATTGTACTTCTGACACAGCAAGAGAGATCTGGGAAAAATTAGAAGTCACTCATGAAGGCACGACTCAAGTAAATGGAATCATAGAAGAAATAAAATCCACATGTGGAGATAATGATAAATGTTGCTCCAATGAGGAAAGCAAGAACAATGAAGCATCCAACCTATGCCTAATGGCATTTGGAGATGATGATGAAGTAAATAATGAATCTTATTCTTTTGATGAATTACAATCAGCATTTGAAGAATTGCATGATGAATTTCGAAAACTTGGCATTAAAAATACTGCACTTAAAAAATTGTTTTCAACTTGAACAAAAGAAAATGAATCTGTATCTAATAAAATTGAAATATTACAAAAAGAATTTTTGAAAATAAAAGAAGAAAATGACATTTTAAAATCAAAAAAATCCCCTATTTTACAAAAGGAATTAAATGATTTCAAAATTGAAAATGATTATTTTAAAAATAAGAAAGTTGTTTTAAACAAAAATATAGAAAATTTAAAAAATATTCTTTCAAAATTTACTCAAGGAAGAGACACTTTGGATAAACTTTTTAAAAGTCAAAATCGTACATTTGGTAAAGCCAGAATTGGGTATAAACCTTTTTCAAAAGGAAAAAACTTTTAAAAATGGTTTTGTTCATGCATCTTCTAGACACTCTCATCTCACATGTCATTTTTGTGGTAAAAAATGTCATATTTTACCTTCATGTCCTATTAAAAGAAATCATTTTGCTAGAATCAAGTAATTCTGAAATTAACATTCACGGACCCAAAAAGATTTGGGTACCAAAATTGAATACTTGATTTGTTTTTCCGCGAATTCTCTTGAAAGAGAGGGGTGTCTTTGGGAATGAAGATAGGTACTTCAAGGTGAAATCCGGTAGGGAAAATGGTACTTGGACAGTGGATGTTCAAACTATATGACTAGATTCACCTCACATGAACAGTAAACATGCAATATTTGGTAACTACGATAAATAATTGGTATAAGTGTCGATAAAAATTTATTTCTAAATCTGAAAATATTTCATTTGATGATATCATTATTATTGTCATTCTTACTTGCAATCATCATTGTCTTGCATATATGAATATATTATTCCAATACATACATGTTTATTATGCATTCATTACATTTGACCACGTGAAGGTAAAAAATAAATAAATAAATAAATAAATAAATAAAAAAAATAGAGAAGAAAACAAAATTATTACTAGTTTGATGTTTTAACTAAAAAGGGTATTTCATCTCTTTCTCTAGAAAATATGGATTTGAAAAATATAAATGAAAAATTGAATAAGTCTTTAATTGATTTGAAATTTGAGAATAAGTCTTTCAAAAATGTCAATGAGGCTTTGAAAAAGCAAATAGATGGAGTATCTTTAAAACAAAATGTCTCGAATGAACTTTTTTTAACAGCGAGACCCGCAAATGATTTCAAAATTGAAAATGAGGTTTTGAAAAGAAAATTTGTCTCCCACTTTTCCAAAAAGTTACAAAAGAAATATCGCTTGATAAACAAAAATGTGTATTTAACAAAGTTGAGATAGGCTACAAGCCGAACAAGAAACATCGGTTTTTCAAAGATTTCTTTATTAAAACTTCTTCATCTAGTAGTCCTTGTACTACATGTTTTTATTGCGGAAAGAAAGGACATATTTCACGCTCATGCCCCATTAAGAAAAATGCTTATATTGGTGTGGAAAATGTTTGGACTCTTAAAAGCACATCAAATGTTTCATATTCTAACCCCCATAAACCTGAGAAAATATGGGTACCTACAAAGAAATCAAGTTATTTTGTAGGTGAAATCTCAAAGAACATCAAGGACTTTGAAAGAAGATGCATATCAAGAGTGTTCAAATCTTAAAAGTAAAATCAGTCCCGACATGATGATAAATGATGAAATGAGAGCCACCAAGATGAACAATTAAGGTAATATATGAATGAAGATTCTAAAGTGGTAAATAAAGACATAACCTCCAACACAACTTCAAGCTTAACTTTTATATTCATTAAGGTGTGATTTATGTACATTAGGTTTTTAAAATTTCTTGACTTTGATTAGTAAAATATATTGATGAAATCTATTTGTGAATAAATCTTAATACTATTCATCTTGCATATTTGTGAAAATTTTGACCGCACACTAATTTGATAATCCATATAGAGTCATATTATTATAGAATTGGTTTTGATGATATAGCATGTGTACATTAAGGGGTTGTTTGGGGTGTCCTAAATAAATGTACTTTTTGACTTTTTGGACTAAAAAGTTGAGGAAAAAAATATGATTGTTTGGGATAATTTTTGACTTTTTATGAAAAAAATATGTATTAAAAAATTGTATAAATTAGTGTATATGAGAAAATTGTGAGGAAATAGGCGGTACGGTGAGATAATTGAGGACATCATGCGGAGAGTATACCTGGGATATGATTCCCTGCTTTTCGGACATTGAATTGGAGGTGATGTTCGGCCCGTGGGGCCCACCACGGGTCTCATTTTGCTAATCAAAACCGTTCAATGTGCATAACTAGTTGAGTACTATATGCTTGTAAAAAATCACATTGATCGGATATCGATAGCTATCTGATCGAATCAGTTTTTTTTCCACCATTAACTATAACACCATCCATTTTATAAATTTTAACTGATTTGATCATATATTTACCGATATCCGATCAACGTGATTTTTTACAGGCATATAGTACTCGACGATTTCTACACATTGAACGGTTCAAATTATTAAAACGGGACCCATGATGGCCCCTACGGCCTGAACATCACCGTGTTATTTGTGCACCTAAAATCGTGCAATTTTTTCCAAAAGTCCCCTCTGCCTGTTGGACCGCAAAGCTGTCTGAAATGTAATTATGTGTTAAATTAATTTTTCAATATTTTTTTTTTATGAATAGTGATAATTTTTTAACTTTTGGAGTAACTTTTTTGCTTTTTATTTTTTTCAAGACCTAATTATATTGTGAAAATTTTGTTTAGTACACCCATGAGGTATGCAAGATTCATGTTCATATGCTACATATTGAATATTTGATAAATATATTGACATATGTTATGAATAATTGATAAGTAGTTGATGTTTTAATGAATTGATATATATTTGATGCATTATTTTTGTGAAATTGCCTTGTTTCGATTTTGACACATAGTTTATGATTTCATTCAATGCATTTGACAAGGAGAGCCTTTTTTTTTTTTTTTTTTTTGTTGAATTTGATATTGCTTTCAACATGTCTTAAAAATCTTTTGAATTGATTGTTTTGAAATTAACTTGCTTATAACATTCATGGTTTATTCCACATCGAGTAGAATAATTGTATCAAGCTTGTACATGTGGATTAGATAAAATGCCTTTGGATAATTTTACGTGATCAATTGAGAATGAGCCATCACTCCTTGTTAGAACAAAATGAATGAGACTATCAATCAAATTTTAAAATATTATTTTGAGGTCCTACATGTGTGTTATGCTATGTGCTTTTATTAGATAAATCTAAAAATAGCATACCATGCTCCTGTATTAAATTTGACTATGGCATCCAAAGAAGATATCTCATTCCTTAAGCTAACTTGATTTTTTTATAGAGTGTGATATTGAAAAATCCTTATTGCGTGCTTCTTGACAAATGCATGACTTGATGTGATTAATATTTTAAAATATATTTTTCATGATGACTTGTATTATGATTGAATAATTTTTTCATAGTCACAATAGAAATGAAGAGATTGCATAAACTTATTTTTTAAATCTTATGGTGCAACTTATATATTTGAAAATGCCCCAAGGGAGAGTTTTCTTAAAACTATATTCTGATTATATGCATAACCTCAGGATGAGTTTTCTTAAAATTATTTTCTAATTATATGTATAATCTCATGGGGAGTTTTTTTAAAGATATCTTCTGAAATTACTCTAATTGTTTGCTTCTTACTCCTTATTTGCACCAAAAAATTCTTTATATAACAAAAAAGGAAAAAAAATTTGACAAAGAAAAAGAAATAAATGTTTGCAATTTTATTTCAGAGGGAGAAAATAATTCTAGATTACATGTGAGTTCTAAGAAGGCTTCACAGATTTTTTGTGCTTAACTTCTCTCAATAGCTTTTCATGAGCCTTCCAAACTTGAACCTCCCTATTTTTAATTTTTGTGAGTCTTGGCATTATAATGGTTGCATAATATTGCACCGCATTATCCAACTATGAATTTTTTAGTTCTAGACTTATCTTTACCTGACGAGTTTCAGCAAGTTGTTGTTTTAAATAGATCACATCTTCTTTTAATCGCTGATTCTCTTGGATTCTTGCTTGTAGTCGACAAGTCATATTAGAAACCGCTGTCATCACCTAAGTACTAAGAGTCATAGTGTTATTGATAGCCTATGTATCATTACGATTACCAAATACCCGAACCCGTCCCTATGGGTTAAGGTCATAACCGGCCAGTAATCATGAGATTACCTACAGCCTCAATCCTGATTAAACATGTTTCAATAAAAGTAAAGGGGGCCAAAACGGAAGCAGATTTAAAAATTTTGTCCAATAAACTGTGCTTATGTGGCATAGCAAAATTATTCCAAAACATTTCTATAATAACTCACACATATAAGCTGAATTAACATCTTGTACATCTAGGAACTTCAAACATATAGTCAGCCAATAGAAGCTTATATACATGGGTGATCCAACGTATTCACCAAAGTAGCAAAAGGGGTAAACAAAAAAAACAAAAACAAAGTCTCATGCGTAAGACATTCGGGCTGACTCCACAAAACTTGACTTCCTCTCACATTCTTCACTAAGGCTGGGTTGGAACATCTCTAGGCCCACCTACATACATGTAAATGAGAGTGAGCGAAAGCCCAATGAATAATATTAAAATAAAGAACTTACATGAATGAAATTCATAACAGGCATATCAAATAGCCTTAGGCCCATGCATATTTCTATCTGGTGCATCAAACGACCTCGGGCCCAAAATTCATTCATGTCAAACGGCCTTTGACCCAATCATTCATGTTAAATGACCTTTGGCTCAATCATTCATGTCAAACGGCCCTTGGCCCAATCATTTATGTCAAATGGCCTTTGGCCCAATCATTCATGTCAAACGGCCTTTGGCCCAATCATTTAGGTCAAACGGCCTTTGGCCTAATCATTTATGTTTATGCGCATTTCATACTTGAGATCATAAGCATATCATAATCATATCATATTCCAATGGCCTTATTTAATCATTGGCATGATGAATATTCGATTCAAATTAACAAATCCGTGGAACTCATACAGAAGTAAGCATTGGAAAGTAGCATACTTCAACACATTCTTACTAAGATATTACTTACAGTGTTCTGCCGATGGATTTGCCCTTGCGCTTCACCCTACACATTACATAACATATTGGGTCACAAGTGATTCAATCCATTCTTAATTTATTTACTTCTCTTAGGCCTCTTTCTTATCCTTTTAGGTCATTTACAATGCTCAATGCATGCCTAAGAGTGTTTAGAAGTGAAAGAGAACGAAAAACAAAGCATAAAACAACTTTTCAAAATTTCTGAAACAAAGCTCTCTGCTCGAGCGCAGATTTGGTCGCTCGAGTGGACTGCAAAACTCTGAAAAGTACTGGTTGCATGAATTTCACGCTCGAGCGAGGAGTCTTATAAAATAGGGTCCGCTCGAGCATAAAATCTGCTACTTGAGCCACCGTGTAAATCTCTGTAAAACTTCTGGGAGCTAAATTTTCACGCTTAAACAAGACTTTCCTTGCTCGAGCGAACTAGTCGAATTCTGGGTTTCCAGCAAGCTGTTTAAGCTTCAAAACACAACCTCAAAAGCTTCAAAGTTTGCAAATCAATGCCAAATCATAGAAAAACATTGTGTATCATAAGAAGTTGGTTAATTTGAGACAAATTGTCCAAAATAGTGGTTCATTCCCAAAATCATTCCAAATTCTCCTTGTCAATTTCAAAGCTCATGCATTCAAACCTCATACAAACTTCATATCTTCATGAATCATGCATGCATGTTAATTTTTTACTCCAATTCTATCTCAAATGTTACAAATGATGCTTATAATCATGAAGCTCATGAAAATTATGCATGCATGTATGGTTTGATGCCATATTCTTCATGTTTCAACAATCATCTTCTAAATACAAACATGAGTCTGTAGAATTGAGTTTCATACCATGATAATTCTTACATGCATGTGTATATTGACTTCAAATTCATCATATATAACTTAAATCTTGTTCTTGATTACCAATTCTCTTTGAATTCATATAATTACAAACTCAAACTCCTGAATTAAGGGTTGGTTACCCACCTAGAAGCTCCAATCTTTCCAAAATTAGCTAATTTCTTGAGTCTAGCTTCCAAATTCCCAAGCTTTGAGCCAAAATCCACAACTTCTGCCCTCTTCTCTCTCTAGAACCATCCCTCTCTCTCTCTCTCTAGAGTGTATTTCAGATTTTAAGCTCAAATTGGGAACTTAAGTACAAATAGGTCTATGTATATATGCTTGCCTAATCAAACCTTGATTAAGGCTAAGTAATTGTGCCGATTTCAATCAATTAAATCTAATTGATTTGGTCCGAATCAATTCTTAATTAAATTTCACCGTAGGCTCTAAAAATCATGCTAAGCACAAAAATACAGTCAATTTCAGTCTTTGTCATCTCTACGGCCTTTAACTAAATTTTATAGCAGAAAATCAAACAAACTTTCCTATAGTGAACAGATAGAAATTCAAAAATACAGATAATCATATAAATGACACTCAAAATCATATTAAGCACATAATCACAATCATAAATAAGATTAATTAACATAACACAGGACATGGTTATCACATTAGGACTCTTAGTATAGCGATCTCGATTTTAACCCGGCTCTTGTTATATCCCAGGTTCGGGTTTAATTCTTTCATACTGTTGTTTACCTCTTACTTCCTTTGTATCTCCTTGAATTTTTCTTTTGGGTTGTTGTGGTTGTGTTTGGACAGGTTGGTTGCTTGTTTTTCAAACCTTATGTTGCCCAGATTTTTGGTCCTCCGCTCGACTAGCATTTCCTGCGCTCGAGCAGGCTTTACGAACTCTCAGTAGTTTTGCAGGTCTACAAAACTACTAGGAGAGTGTTTTCTATGCTCAAGCATTATTTTCTATGCTCGAGCGGGTGGGCGCTCGAACGACTATTCTTGAGCTCGAGCGTTGGTTTATTGTCTGTAAAACTACTGGGAGTGTACATTCTGCGCTCAAGCGTCATTTCTTGAGCTTGAGCGGAACAACTTATTGTGTTTGACACTCGAGCGTCACTTCTTGTGCTCGAGCAGACTGTGTGTATATCAGATCGCGAAAGTGACTTTTTACATCACTTTTTCATATCTTTTTCCCTCAAAACCCTAGATCGAAACTTCTCTCTCTAAAACACGCACTCTCTCTACATTTTCATCTAGACCTAATGGTTTCTCCACCCTAATCCCTTGGATTAAAAGGTAGAACATCTCAAGATCTCCATTTTGATCTGAATATAGTTGGGTTTGAGCATCTTAAGGTTTCATCCTTGCTTGGCTCGTCTTCTCTCTTTGAGGTAGGGATTTTCTACACTTTCATATGACTTTTAACTTAGTTATTGGTAGTTGTGTAAAAATGGTGAGATTTAGGAGTATTTTGAGCAAACCTAGGGTTTGGGTTAAAAATCAAAAGAGAGGTTTCTAAGTGAATGTGTTATAAAAGGTCATGGGGTTTGAAAAAGAGGTTGTATTGTAACAAAATAGTTGATTTTGGCATTTGGTTAATATTTGGGAAAGAAAGAAGTTTGCCCCAAAATGTTTCAAATATTTATTTTGTATAAATAGATGAAATTGGTGTTGTAAATGTGAAATTGGATGAATGTTGATATAAATGGTGGAATTGGATATGTATTACCTCACACCTACAGAAATTTGAATAAACTATCTATCTTGAGATTGAATATCTGTTTAGAAATATCTATATTGGGCTATTGGTGGAGGATAATTATGATTGTTGTAGAAAATGCATGAGGATTGGGTGAATTGAAACTAACCTCTTGTTGGTTGTCATTGAATATGACTATGATTTAATACATTGTATATGTATGATATTTGGGAAGAGAAATGGGATGTACTCCAGGTTTAGGAGGAGAAAGGGGATGGACTCCATTGAATTTAGTTGGCTTGTGTGTTCAAGGTGAAAGTCCCAAAACTGCGCGTATACATGGGTGTTGATTCCCGTTAACAAAATTTTCATAAAATGGCAAATTGAAGCATTTGTGTGATTGTTGTGTTAATTTGAGAACCACTGTGTTGTAGTCTTAGTTGGGTTGTCTAGAAAATAATGAAATTGGTTTATGAGTTGAGATGAAATGAATTGATGTGGATGAAATTGAGATAACAAGGATTGGGATATAAAACTTGACATATTATGATTGTATAAAACACGAATGGATTTACTATGGACATTGTATATGTACACTTTACTTTTATCTTTATTAAGACTCATATATTGTGATAGGTTGTTTCTACTGGGCTGTGGCTCACCCTACTTGGGAAAAACCATTTTCAGGTGTTGGTGATATGCCTCTGCCAGGGCAATAGCTTACAGGAACTGTGGAGCAAGAGCTTCCTTTTATTGTATTTTCTTTTGTATAGCCAAGGGCTTTAAGTTGTGTTGAGCTAGGCTCATTTTTGTTGTAACCAAGCAGCGACTTGGAAATATGTAAGCCATTACGGCAAATGAATACCTGTGTAACTTTTATTCCCTTTTGTATCTGTCTCACATGTATATTAAACTCTGATGAATGGAAGCATGTTCATTTAATTATATTTCTGCTTATGAGATGGGTTTGTGTATTTATTTTGGGGCGTTACAACTTGGTATCAGAGCATACCGGGTTTGAATACTTTGGGTGCGTGGGAAGTGGTTTGTACCACAATGGGTTTGTCTCGCTTGCTAGAGGCTTTAGTCCGAACGATATGTGCTTATATGATAACATGCTTATGTAATTATATGGGTATAGGATTTAATTTCTAGGATGTTAATTGAGTCTACAAGTTTCTAGAAGTCCTATTAGAAGAGCACTTGATCACTTCTGTTTCTAATTGGAACTCTGGCAACGCCGCAAGACAGTCATTATCTAGGAACAAAATTCGTATGTGTATATGTGATTACGTGCTTATATGGAGTGAATTACGGTTGTCCATCGTATTACGACACGAGTGAGTTAGCTTCAGTACATTTGTAAATGTGCTAATCTCTTTTGTTACTTTCATTGGGATGTCATGACGTGGACGTGGTGGTGGTAGGTGTGGTAGACCTAGAAGGCATGAGATGCCTCCACTGGATAAGATTCCAGTGCAGGAGGAATGAGCTGGTCAGGCCAATGTGGCCGAACCAATTGGTCAACAGACCATGGACGCCTTAGCCCGCGAAATGGTCGGAGCATTGCGAGAATCTATGGACATTCTCAGCGCTGAGAATCAAGTCCAGGCCCAAGTAACTAAGGTAGGGCCACCTTTTTTGAAGCGGGAGTTCTTCTGGTCGAATCCGGATGAGTTTTTAGGTGATCCCAAAGAACCACTAAAAGTGGATGAGTGGGTAGAGTAGATAGTAAAGGCGTTCGAGATGCTTGGCATCGAGGACAACCAGTTGAGGGTGACCTTGGAATCTTTCCAGCTAAAGGGAGATGCAGGTCAGTGGTGGAAGTATGCGCGTGGGCACATTGTGGTGACTTAGGAGGCATTCGTCAACACCTTCCAGGACAAGTTTTTGCCTCCTATAGTTAGGGAGAAGTTGAGAGACCAGTTCTCTAAATTGGTGCAGTTGAACACACCAGTAGCCGAATTTGAGGCCACCTTCACTAACTTGTCTAGGTTTGCACCTGAGCTTGTGGCGACTAAGGAGCACTGTAACAACCCCAACCCATGATTAACGTATAAACCATGATTAAGAAGGTTTAATAAGTAATTAAAGTGGAATTTTGCATTAATTGCGTGTGTGTTGCATTAATTGTATTCGTGTCTATTCATCGTAGAAAGATTTGTTCATGTTATTATTTTGTTCCGCGAATTAAAGGCCTTATCGGCATCCGATTCAGAAATTGACTTGATTTATGTATTATTTGGGATTTTTAGAATTTTATGGTACGTTGAATTGAAATTCAATTCGGAATTGAATAATTAGAATAAATGATCCCGATTAATTATCCTTAACTTAAATTAATTAACCTTCCTAATTGAGCCTATATAAGGCCACTTTCAACACCTTAATACACTTTACACCCTCAATCCCTTATCTTTTAAGAGAAAAACGTGAGAAAGAGTGAGAGAAGGAAGGAACTTGAGATCAAAGCTAGGAGAAGGGGTGAATTGCTAGGAGTTGAAGCCATTGGACTTAGAAACTCTAGAATTAAGCCTCTAGCACACATCTTGGGAAGCCTAAGTAAAATTCAACCCTTAGATTGTACAATTATGATGTGCAGGACATGAACTTTAAAGAATTAAGTTGGATGATACAAGAATTGAATTAGAATTGAAGAAATGAATTCAACCATGCATGCATGCATAATTCTCATAATTTTGTAAGTTGATTATCAAGAATTTTCACATGCATGTTCATACTAGAGTTTTGTTCAAGGAACCCAATGTTTTTAACCTAAACAACTCATTTGCTCATGATTTGGAAACTTGGAGCTCAAATCACTCCATGCATGTCACGACCCAAACCCGGCCTATGGGTTTAGCACCGTAACCGGCCAGTAATCCGAGATTACCGAAGGCCTGCTTAACAGTAATACAGTAATACAGTAAAACAGAGTACAGGGCCTGGCGGAAGCCAATACAGTAAATAAATAATGTCCATTGAGCTGTGACAGTCTGTATGCCAAAAAGATTTTTCATGCATTCACACGTGTAGAACAGTACAGTCTATACAAAATTTATAGTCACACAGTACAGGGACCTAATCCCTTGATAACAGTACAGTAAGGTAGGTAACAGTCTATACAGTAATCCAAAACAGTACGGAGACAGACGGGGGAAGAACAAAAACACCCGAGCCATAACATGGCAACACGGAACCTCGCAGTGAGGCACAAAGGCTGGCTTGACAAAACTGGAGTCTAACCCACGCTCCTAGCTCCGATCTGGTGGCTGAGCACCTACATATATATATAAACAGTGAGCTAAAGCCCAGTGAATAACATAATGCGTAAAGAGGTTAAGAGTGAAATGTCCTTACAGTAATGAAAACAGTTCATTAAACAGTATTTCAGTCTTTCAGTCAGAACAGTTATTCAGTCATATGTGGTACATCCCTTAGCATAGCAGTAACAGTAGGTCTTAAAGACCGAACAGTAATGATGGCCATCAATCAGTAAACAGTAGTGGTTCCACGAGGGAACCGACAGAGATCTCTGTAACGGTAACAGTAAACAGTAGGTACTAAGGATGCCACAGTACATTTCAGAAAATAGGACATACATTCAGTCAATTAACAATAATTATTTCAAAAAACAGTTCCGTTAAACAGTCAGAAAACATTCTCAGTTGAACATATCGTTACACAATTGTTACTCACAGAGTTTGGGCTACAATATGCTAGAGCGTGTCTCCCCAATCGCCAACCCTACACAGTTCACAGGTTGAACACACACTAAGCTACACAATTGGGAAATATCATAACTTAATCCCTAATTTGCCTTGGTGTGTTCTACATCTATATCCTCATTAAGATGCCTTAAACTAGGCCTAAGAATGCCTAGAATGGGATTAGGATGCAAAAATACACTTAGAAAACATTTTGCAAAGTTTGCTGAAACTAGGATCCTCGCTCGAGCGAGCCTTCCTTCGCTCGAGCGAGCTTCCAAAATCAAAGGCTTCGCTCGAGCGGTCTGTTGAACAGTAAAAGTACTGGATGCTGTGATTTTACGCGCGATGGTCGCTCGAGCGGAGCCCTGGACAAAGGTGCTAGCTCGAGCGAGGAATCCTTCGCTCGAGCAAGGAAGCCAAATCTGGAATTTCCAGATTTGCCTCCCAAGCTCAAACCAAGCATTCTACCACTCTAAACTCGACCTCTTGGGCCCAAATTCTGGAAAACATAATCAAATTCATTGTATAACAAGTTTCAAAGCTCAATTTATGAATTCAAGCCCCAAAGGTGAGTCAATTAAAACCATATTTCAAACCCATTTTCAAGAATATGATGAACATGCAAACATGTATGAAATTAAACCATTTCAAAGCTCCAATTTGATGTTCTAGTGAGCCATTTATACCAAAAACAAGTTGAAATCATGGACTTAAGCTTAAACATGAGCTTGCATGTACAATTTGTCATGAACTCAACTCAAAATTCATCAATTCAAACATGCATGCATGATTTCTAATATAATTCACCATGTATGAGCTACAACATGACTTAATCCTAAAATGAAGCATGAATCATGCAAGAATTAGCTTAATCTCACAATTAGAGGGTTGTATTCACTTACCTAAGTCTTGTATTCAAGGTTTAGGAGCTCAATTTGACAATTTACACTTCAATTCCAAGCAATTCAACAAAATGAACCCAATTCCCTCTTAATTCCTCTCTTGGTCGGCTAGGTGTGAGAAAGAGGTTGATGAAATGTTCATCTAAGTGTAGGCAAGGCTCAACAATGAGATTAAACAAGGGCCCACTAACAATGGCAAGAGTGTAATTATGACAAACTCTTTAATTGGCTTTAACTAATCTAGTTTAATCATACCTAATCACATTTTAGATAAATATACCATTAAATCACAAAAATTCCACTGATCATGAAACACTAAACAATTTTCAGTTCGGCCACCGATAAGGCCTTCAATTTGCAATTTAAACATAAACACACCGACAGATAATCAAACAATCGAAAAGATAAAAATGCAATACAATAGATATGCTCAGTCAATTTAGTTCCAGTTTTCAGTCAGTCCGTTCAGTACTTCAGTTAATTCAATTATCAGTCATAAGCAGTCCAGTTCAGCAGTAATCAGTACGTAATTCAGTAATTTATCGGTAAACGGTATGGGGTTGTTACAATGCATGCCATATCCATGTTATGTTTTCATAATTCAAGGTTGAGTTTGCTCAATTGACAAGCTTATGGGCCTTAATTTCATGAAATGATCTTTAATTCTCAATGTTTTTTAAGTTTAGACATGTTTTCTTCAGTTTTGGCCCAAAAGAACAAGATTTATGGCCTTGAATTTGAGTTTTGAAGCTTGAAGGCAAATCTGGAAATTCCAGAATTTGCACTCTCCGCTCGAGCAACAGAACCTGTGCTCGAGCGACCACTCTGTGCTTTGCACCTTCGCTCGAGCGACCAAAATTTGGCTCGAGCGTAAAATGCATGCCCCTAGAAGTTCACATGTTTTGCAGACCGCTCGAGCAACAAGAGTTGCACTCGAACGAGGAACTGAGTCCCACGCTCGAGCGATCATCGAGCGTCTGTCGAGCGTGAAAATCATACAACTAGTACTTTTTGCAGAGTTTACAAACTGCTCGAGCGAAGAAAGTTGCACTCGAGTGAGACCCCTGTTTTCAGTAAGTTTTGTAAAATGTGCTCAAGTGGATCTTAGCATCCTCATTGCATCCTAGGCATTCCTAGGCCAAGATTAAGACACAATAATGAGGATAAGATTTAGAAAACACATGAAGGGCAAAGTGAAATAAGTTACGTATTATCCGAGGGTGTGTTTCAATGTGTGTATCCATTTTGTGTTTGTGTTGGTCGCGCGCCGTAAGCTATCCGGTTATCTGTTTTGTTTATCTGCTATTGGAGCCAACTGTGAGTAATAGCGTAATAAAGCTATGTTCAACTTTATATATTTACAGTATATGGAATAAGATCCGTTTTATGTAATATTGTGTTCTATATAATGAATGATTGTCCAATTCTGACAAATATCTGTGGCATTAATTCCATGATTCAAGTATGCTATTTGTACCTAGATCGAAGGTTCCTTTATAGAACTGATAAGTTATCCGCACCCGGCTGGAGGTTCCTTTATGGAACGGAAAAGTTATCTGTTCCTAGTCCGGAGGTTCCTTTATGGAACTGACAAGTTATCTGTACCCGGCCGGAGGTTCCTCTATAGAACTGACAAGTATGATCTTTGATACTCTGTATGTGGTCTGTTAGCGCTATCGGATGTAAGATTAAGTGTTAAATGCCGATTTCTGTTATTGACTTAAACAAGAAAATGAATATGAATCTGTTTCTGTAAATTGCTTTAGTTATGGGACATCATTCATTTACCCCTTTACTCGGTTATTATTCACTGGGCTTCCGCTCACTATTTATATTATGTATATAGGTAAGCAAGCGTGTGACCAGGCTTAAGCCGCTGCCTGGAAAATTTTGGAGTCAGCCAACCATTGTGCCTCCCAAGGAGGTTTCATTTTAGAAGTCAAGTTTTGTGGTCTTAATAAAGATGTTCTTTTGTTTTTCTTTTGGCTTATCTACCTGTACATTGAGAGAAGTCCCTTATGATACCGTGTGTAAGGAAGTTTGACATTATATAATTTTAAACTATTACCTGTTCATGTATGTCTCCACAGCTCTATGGACCTTGTATTTTGTATAATTGCTTCCGCCGTCCCTTATATTTTGTTATTCTGTTAAGAGGCCTTTGGTAATCCCAAGATTACTAGCCGGTTACATTGCCAAACCTATAGGGGCGGGTTTGGGTCGTAACAGAGTGGTATCAGAGCACGAGTTATATCACACACACGAGTCCATAAGAGCTATAGGATATCCTAGAAAAGAATTAGGAACATTTCATCAACATGTGTGAGTGTGTGATAATCTTTATAAATGTGAAAACTGAATTTGAATCTGAACAAATAAAATTAAAAGAAATGAATAAGATTATTCCTATGTTTATTATTACCTGGTGTCTCTACAGCAACATGGAGAATGCAAAGGGAAATGACACAAGCGAATCTTTTGAGGCCCGAATGAACAAAATGGAACATATGCTTGCGACTTTGACTGTAGCCATGACGCAACAACTAAGAAAACAACCTTTACCTCCTCCGCCTCCACCGGTGCTAGTTGAACCAGACAATAATGACATCATCAATTTGACTAAGAAATTTATGAAGATGAAACCGCCGACCTTATTGGGTGGCATTGAACCATTGAAGGCAGAAACTTGGTTGCTCGAAATGGAGAAACTATCCAAAGTATTTCCTTGCTCTGGGACACAAAAAGTTCTTTTGGCCACCTACACTCTGAAAGATGAAGCTTGAAGATGGTGGTTGTTAGTTTGAAATAGTAATGGGAATATGACTTGGGCTCAATTCAATGACATCTTCTACAACAAGTATTTTCCCCAATGCTTCAAGGATCGAAAGGTATTGGAATTTCAAGAACTTAAGCAAGGCAGGATGTCAGTGGCTGAATATGAGGGCAAGTTTACCGAATTAGCTCGTTTTGCCCCACACTTGGTGGACACTAATTATAAGAAAGCACGAAAATTCGAAGGCGGATTGGATTTGGAAGTGTTTAATCGTGTTGGCCTCTTGAAATTGCCGACATATGTAGACGTTCTGGATAGAGCTTTGATGGCAAAGGCCATTTTGGCAGCAAAGAAACAAGCTCTAACTCCAACAACGGAATGGAAGGGTAAACGGTCCGGATTCAATTTCAAGAAGGGCCGGTCATTTTCAAAAAGGCAAAATACGGGTGTAGCTCGACTTTTCGTGCCCCCTTTCAGAAGACGAATAAGCCCTACAGTATCAGACTTCCACGATTTTGAATCTGATTCCGCAAGTGCAATGTGAAATAGATAAGCACCAAAGAGTCCAAATTTGGCAAATCTTTTGGAAAATAGATTTTGAATCAAATTGCCAAAAATTGACTGTTTTGCCAGATACAAAGTCGTCACCTAAATATTTTTAGAAAATTTAAGAAACCCATGACTCGTGCCAAAGGCCACGTGTCCGTCATCATCAAGATTGTCTCAGCTCGAGAACTTAGGTACGAGAGAGGAAGGTTATGAATTGAGCACCCCCGCTCGCCCAATCAAAGATCAGCCTCTACTAATTATGATGTGATTCTTATCTACATTATATGCTCTTGTTCCGATAATTAGGCTAGCATTACTGTGTGATGCGCACACAAGTATAAACTAAGTTGTAAGAATTGAAACACTTGATCTCATGTTTGTTTTTCAAAATTGTTTTGAATATGTACCACATGAAAAAAGTGATCGTATATGTAAATTACTCAAATTATTTTAATTCAAGTAATTAGCCTTCATCCATAGGCATTCAAGCAATTTATCACTCGAGCATTTAGCCTCATGGAAAGTATGCTAGACATGGCAACACTAACATACAATGCAATATGCTAAACCAAACAAAAGCTCACCTAGTACTCCAAGCCAAAAGAGAAACTAGTTAGAAAAATGCATGATTCCTAACTATGCAATATGACTAATGCAACACATGCGATATGCAATTACTAAGCTCGGCTACTAATATTGTAATAACCCGACCCTCGTCTATGATTCCGGTATACTTTCAGTCCCTTATTCTGCACATTTATATGCTTATTGTGAAATTCCATGTGAAATTAAGTTTAATTAACAAGAGAAAAATCTGTTATAACTGAGACGTTCAGATCAGAAATTGAGAGCCTTAGAGGCTTGATAATTTGAAATTAAATTTACATTTGAGATCAGCATGATTTTTAAGCCATGATAAGCATTTTTGTGAAATTTCAATTTGGAATCATTAAACTGATAGAATTTTGTCTTATTCTACCTTATAAATATATGTGTATGCCTCTTTGACCATTTGACTTAGAGTCTCCTAAAAATACTTCCTGAGAGAGAGAAAGAATTAGAGAGGAAGAAGGTTTGTGAAGGGTTCTTCAAGGAGGAAGATTGAGAAATTAAAAAGGGGTTATAAAGATTCTAACTTAAGGTATGTATAATTCATTCCAATTAGCCTCTTTGATAATTGAGTAGGAATCCCTTTGTGTTATGTAAGGTAAGGTTTATATTATAGAACAAGTATGTGTTTCTTGAGTTGGTTGATTTGGGATTTCATTGAGTTATCTAGTTGGAATCACATCTCATGTCTTCAATTGATGTACTTGAGCCTAGTTATGTAAGTAAATAACCATGTGTGTATATGTGAGTGTGAAGATGGAAATATTATGAAATTGGGTTGTATTGTGAATTAAGATTAAAGATCCAAGGTATACTTAGATTGATCTATATTGAAGCTTCTATATACATGATTTTGGCCCATGTTCCAATAATTAAAAGATCAATTTTGAGCCTTAAGAATACTCACTAAAAAATGGAGTTTGCTAGAATTTCAAATTGCCCTCTGTGTAGATCGCCGCACGTGCGGGGGTCATTGCCGCACGTGCGGGAGGCCTTGCCGCACATGCGGGGCTTACAGCCACACATGCGGCCCAAGCTGCAAAAATTCGTTCGCTCTGTTTTGCGTGCTTAACCCTCTGGTATTTTTGAAATTTATGTTTGATGTTCCTAGGATGCCTGTAAATTCGTTCGAAGTAAAATGATGCAGGAAATAATGAAAGAAAGAACAAGAACTAATGTATAAGTTATGCACATGTGTAGGTCACACCCTGGGAGGGTCAAGCACTCCGCTATAGCACTGTGAGTAGTAGTACTGTAGCCATACGTTCAATTATCGTTAATGATTCTCATGGTTAACAATCTGTTCCTTGCAAGTAATTATGTTAACAATATGTTGATTGGAAAATCTAGAGGCATTATTGAGCAGTACATCCTGTTTACTGTTGACAAGAATACTAACATTCTGTTATTTGCAAGATAGCGATAGTGGTTCATGACGAACAAATGGAACGTATGAGAATTATGGAACTATGGTATCCACGTATCTCTAGACTCATACAATCTGTAAAATGTGCTTACCTTTCGTTAATAATTATCAGAAACGTTCAGTTAAACTTAAGTTAACTATGTTAACTCATGTGAATGATGCAACGGTTACCATTAGCACTCTGTTAATTACAGGTCAACTATGTTAATATATATGAACGATTAAACAAAGGTGCAAATGAACTACGTCATTTCTTAATGAATAAAGAGAATTTATGTTCATTTTTGAAGAACGGATTCCGTGTAAATATGAGAGCATACTGTTTTGTTATTCATAGGCCATAGGCCATTTAGTTATAGGTTATCAAGTGTGGAGACCTTCGAAGAATCAGAATAATTGGAAAGCTATGTGTATCCAAATGAAGCTGAAGTTATTTTGTTGCGTTACATATGAACTTAAAGTTCTCCAGAATCTACGACATAAATGCAAAAGTTTAACATTATTATGTGACCCACATGAGAATGTGGATAATTCTATCTTTGTTAAGTATACGATAATGACATGATATGACAAGAAATGCTCTGTTTCCTGATATGTTATGTTTTGAATCAATGAATGATTATCCATCTATATAAAAGTATTCAAGGCATCCTTAGCACAAGGCCCTTACCCGGGGGTAATAATGCCGTGGTTCAAGTATGTTACAAGTTCCCAGTACCGGAGATCCCGTTATGGAACTAACAAGAATGCTCTATATTGATTTGTTAGCGCTATTGGAAGTACCATGTATAATCAAGTATGAACTGTGATTCTGTTTATGATTCAAGCACAAAGAATATCTATGCATTTGTTTCCGCTTATGGTATAACATGATATGAATGGTTGGGTCTGTAAGACCTATTGATTAAGGGAATGGAACAAAGTGCTACTCGGAACTAAGTGCTACACTGTGAGCCACCTCTAGAATCCGTGTGAGACCCCTCTTGAATCCATACATATATGAACTAGGTTTAAAGCCAATCTGGGCCTATGGCCATTCTGTATGATCTATTAGGCCAGAGGCCATTCTGTATTTCTGGTATGGAGCAAAGTGTTGTACGGAACTAAGTGCTGCAGTGCGAGTTACCTCTAGAATCCGTACGAGCCACCTCTTGAGTCCATACATATGTGAAAGTTATGAGGCCTATGGCCATTTTGTATGATCTGTGGGATCTGTTAGTATGAAACAAAGTGTTGTACGCAACTAAGTGCTGCAATGCGAGTCACCTCTATAATTCGTGTGAGCCACCTCTTGAGTTCATACACATATGTTCAAGGGCTCAATGCCAACACGTTTAAGGGCTTAATGCCAATATGTTCAAGGGCTTGTTGCCACTCCGTTCAAGGGCTTAAAGCCATTCTGTTTAAAGACTGGGCCTACTGGGCCTAAGGCTGTTCTAACATTAATACAGAATCAATTAACCTTATGCCCTCTTCATTTATATATGCATTGATATGTATTATAATTCAAGTTGAGTATTGAATCGTTTATGTACTATTATTCACTGAGCTTCGCTCACTTTGTATTATGTATGTTCTGTAGGTAAGCACTTTGGAAGTCCGTCTTAACCCTTGATGCTCATCCTTCAGTTGTCAACCTCAGTATGCCCAAGCACCCAGACCAAGCCCATGCATTTATGTAAAGTTTTGTTAAGATTTTGACTTGCACTTTAATTATCTACCTAAGGTTAAAATGTATGTATATGACCCCTTTATTTACTAATGTTTGGTTATGCACTCAAGTATGTGTATGGGTATGTATATAGATAAATGGCTCTCAAGTATGTGATTCTGGCATGTTAGTTTTAGCTCAATGGATGTTATTCTGTGTTACTTTATAATATTAAATGCTTCCATTCAGGCCCCATATGATATGTAGATCAGGTTAAGTGTCCGTTTCTGCATAGGTCATGCCCGAACTTTTAGGGGCGAGTTAGGGCGTGACACATATAGCATATGAATTAATTTGATAGCATGCGGTCTAAGCATGTATTCAAAGAATGTTTAACTAATAATGCAAGTTAGAATGATGCACCGAACCCAATGCATGCAAGACAAGTGGATGCAAACATGAAGTATGCTAAACAAAACATGATGCTCTAAACTAACCATCATAAACTAGTAAATAAAAGGGAGAAAGACGTGGGGTTGGAAGACATACACATTATTACAACATTACGCCATTGCACAGGAGGGTCCGAATGAACTAACTAGCTAACTAAACTAAATACTACGAATTAACTAATTAACTAAACTAGTTAATTATCGTAACATCACAACTAATTTAACTATTCTAGCTAATTATTACAAACCAAATTAATTAACTATTCTAGATAACTAATTATTACAAGACAAAATTAGCTAACTAATTAATTACAAAACGAAGTAATCAAATTAATTACTCTAATTACTCCTCCCGGGAAACGAGGAATGCTCATGCATGCACGGACTTTCCACCCGAAAAAGCCACTATTTCTGCTGTTGAATGTCTTTGTTGCACAGTAGAACATTTGCCCTGATTTTCACCTCTAGGCCAACTCTGTTCTGCTTCAAAAGTACACTGCTGGATTTTGCATTGGTGGTCGGTAGAGGGCCTGCCATCCACTGATGATGGCCTGCCGACCACTAATGACTGAATTATTTTGCTGCAACAGAGAGCAAACAGAGCAGGAATAAGGTATTCTCAAGGTTTTGTTTGCATAATTCATTTCTCCTTATCATTTGAACAGCTCAAAGGAATAGTAAGTTTGATTCACAAACCACTAATGGATGCAATTTCATTGCATGATGGCTTATGAATCAGGTGTGCAAATTCAAAGAATGCAATAAAACAAGACTCTCAAAACCACCTCCCTATCATGAAAGATCAAGGGAAGTAGTTGACAATGAATCTTGAACCGTTTTCTTCACTAATGAGTATGAAACGACTCAAGGGTTCAATTAACGTCTAATTGAACCCAAACCAAATTATTATCTTGCACCTTTTTATTCACCAATTTTATTACTCCATTTTAATTACCTCTCAATTCTTTAATCAATTAAGTCCACAAGTGAATTCCAGTCCTCTAAAGGAAAGAGGGCTCAAACCAAGTGTTGCTTTAGACATGAAAGAGTCATCATACCGTTGGTAATGAACCCCCAAAAGGATTAAACCATTAAGCATGACATCTCAATCTCATGCTTAAACAAACAAATAATTTGAAACCACTTTCAAAGCAAAGAAAAAAAGCCAAGAAATGAGGGAGGTTGTAGAGGTGATTAAAGGTGAGAACAAGTAAGAAAAGCACTAAATAAATGCAATCAACTCAAATAAGGTAGTGTCTAAGGACTAAAACACCAAACTTATGAGGACAATTACACTACAAGCATGCAATATAAGGCTCAAATGCAACAAACACTTAAAAACAGTCCTAAAACATGCTGGAATTAAGACAAAAATAGCTAGAATAATAAGCTAAAACATGGATCATGCTAGGCTAGTAAGCAAAACACAAGGAGGGAAGGCTAACCCCTCCAATTTTGGACTTCAAACCATGATTTTAGCCACTGAAATAACTCTGAAAATCAGTGTTTAAAAGCTCAAAAAAAGATAGTGTAAAGGTGGGAAACACAAGGGTAAAGGCCTTGAAAGCAAGGTGTAAAGAAGGGTGAACCACCCCTCAACCTTTATTGGCCTTAAAACCCAAGTTTCAGCCCCAAAATACAGAGTTTTTTACAACCCAAAAACAGTTGGAAAATAGTAAGAAAAAGAGTAAATACAACAAGTAAAGAGGCAAAGCTTTATACCTCTTGAAGAGGAGATCACCTTCAACCAATAAAACAAGGCAAGCACACCCTCAAGAGCTCAAACAAGGCTCGAAGATACCTCAGCTCAAAGATGGAGAGGCTTGGTTAAGAGTGTATAGGCAAAGGTGAAGAGTGTATAGGTAAAGGTGAAGAAATTTGCAAAAGAGAGAGAGAATTGTAGAGAGAGAGGAAAAATTTTGCTCCAAAATTTTTCTAATCCCAAAGCAAAGAGGGGAGGTCCTCTATATATAGAGAAACATGAACCTCCCTCAGAAACATCCAGCCATACACGTGGGAGTAGATGCAAGCATCTGTGCAAACAGCTAGCACAGTTGTCATAAAATATCTGCAAAACACATTAGTGGCCAACAGGCCACATCAGTGGCTGGCAACCAGAAGCATTGGTCAGCAGCCTATAACAGTGGCCGGCAGGCCACCAGAGGTTACAGGCTTGAAAATCTAAGGTTTTAGTCCAAAAAACAAGGCAACAGGGGTGTAGGGTTTGAAAGACTCAAAGCTATGGCATTCCGCTGAGGACTTCAAGCACTGTACAAGCATATAAACTCATCATTGGGTGTGCAAGCGATAACGTCCAAGTCGTAGGGGCGGTCTAAAATGGGGTGTCTACAGTTGCCCCTCTTTAACAAAACTCGAAGTCATGAAATGACGTGAGTGAATGTCAAAGCCTGAAAAGGACCCATTTTTACAAGGCCGTAAGTCTTGGACAAACAATCAAGACAGAAATAAGTGGTTGCGCCCACAAGGTGCCAACGTATCCCTTTGCAAGGAATCAAACCAGCGTAGTTCTAGGGTAAGATGCAAATAATATGCACAAAAAAACTTTGAAAGCTGGACTCACATGCTTTGCGAAGCCGACTATTTTGAAAACTCATGATTATGCGAGATGATGCAATAAGCAATAACAGATGCCAATAACAGATGCGATAAGCAATAACAACATAAGCACATAAGAATGAGGAGCTTCAAGCTTAAAACCAACTCAGG